>VRLP01003183.1:0-69259 GCA_009660295.1 Lophius piscatorius
TAGATAGATAGAAACTGTATTAATCCCCAGAAATTATTAAAACCTGGAGAGTGGTGAACCATCATCTTCCAGGAAGAAATGTGATCGATAAAAATCTTGAATGATAGTGATTGGAGATCACTTAAATGTTTAGTGAAATCATATCATAAAAATCAACAGTCTAACTCATGGTTAGGTTTAAAAGTAAAAGTTAGAGCGTTTCCACAGGCACAATGCGGAGAGAACTCAAGGTATTGGGACTAAACAGTTGTGTAGCCTTAAGAAATCCACGTATCACTGAGAGATGATACGTGGATTTGTCCAGATTTATGCTGTTCCAGGGTGATGGGCACATCAGGGTAAGAAGAGAGGCGGATTGAAGGGATGCAGTCTACATGCCTAGTTCCTACCATACAAGCCTGTGGAGGCTTCAGTTGGTCAGTTCTAGGTTCAGTGATGGCGCGGTGGTTAGCGCTGCTTCCTCACAGCAAGAAGGTACCGAGTTCAAATCCACATTTGCCAGCCTTTCTGTGCAGCGTTTGCATGTTCTCCCTGTGTCTGCGTGGGTTCACTCTGGAAGCTTCCTCCCCCAGTCCAATAACATGTGATATAGGTGAATTGGTGACACTAAAATTGCCCGTAGGTGTGAGAGGTTGTGGTTGTATGTCTCTATGTGTCGGCCCCGCGATGAACTGGCAACTTGTCCATGGTGCACCCTGTCTCTCGTCTGATGTTAGCTGGGATAGGCTCCAGCCCTCTGTGATCCTGAACAGGATAAGCAGTAGCTAATGAATAAATTAATGAATGTGTAGCAAGTGCATCAATCCCCTGCCTCTGAATCCATCAAAATGCCAATGCTAATTGGCATTTCTCCACTCAACGACAGACTTACAACATATGATAAAAACAGACACGTTCCATCACCTGCATGGGAAATTAGGGTCTTCTATTAATTTACCAGATACCAAGACAAACTTACACTCACACAGGAACACACACGCTCAGAAACACCAACACAATTGCCATATCTGCTCCATAATATTAGCAATGAAATTCAATGTTAAGTCAAAGGGAAATATTTAGTTCTCAGGACATACAGCTCAGCTAGATTATTATAACCACCAACAACCAAAGTGAATAACTTTGAATATCTGATCATAATGATGCTTGTTAGTGGGTGAATATATTAAGCAGCAGGTAAACATTTTGAGGATGATGAGTTTGAAGAAGGAAAATCTGAACCAGTGAAAGGATCATGGGGCTCCAGAGCTCATTGATGTGTATGGAAAACAAGCTTCAGTAGCCTAAACTGCTGAAGAAGTTGATGCTGGTCCTGATAGAAAGGTGTAACAACACATAATGACATCACAGTGACATCACAAAGCTGTTTTTGGTAAATTCCAAAATCAGGTATGTGGTTTTCATCTTATGCCAATTCGGTGTGGATGTATTGTACACAAGCCTGCTTAGTTCACACTCTGTCCAGGAGGGAGGTTTAGGGACATCAGTCGCACGTCAGTGCTTGGGAAGACGGAGGAAACAGAGAACCAGGGAGCTGTTGCTTCCTTCCGTGTTGTGGGTTAGGATTCCTGAAGGTTGGAGAGGCAATGTTCACGTTGCTGGTGGCCACACCTGCGGAGATCCGGGTAAGGAGGAGGCAAAAGAGTGGTGGCCAGGGCAGACAGGGAAAAGAGGAGACAGAATTTGAGAGGGAAGTTTCTCCACACCCTGACCTCTGACTCTGCCCACCTGTCTGACCTCTAATGGCTATGCCCTCCTCTTAAAAATCCTTCACCTACAGAAATCTTGTTACGTCTTTTACTTCCTCCAATTTCGGTCAAATTTGATCGTCTTCTCTTTGCTCAAATATATAAAAAGTATAAATTACACTTATAAATTACTTATAAATTACACTTATCACTTTATTCTGATAGATTTGAACAGTGCTATAATTGAATATACATATATATGTTTATTATTCCTCAAACTTTTGAGGGATTTACTTTGACCTCTCCAAAGATCAACACTTCGATCGGGATCAACAAGATGGCCACCCATGCTTTAAACCAAGAAGTTCCGTTGGTACACCACGTAAATCATTTGATATGATTAATGCGATGTCTCCCTAACTGGGGAGACATCCCCAGTTTTCTCTGAGAGTTCTGAACTGAATACTCTTGAAAAGATATCATGTTGAGACATAAGCTCTTCAACGTCCTTTCAGATCACATGAAACTGAGAGGATAATGACAGAGATTTCATATGGCGAACATTAATGTTTCACCTGTTTCGTGATGGAGCAGCATGTTCCTGACACTGTCACGATCAGGGCAAGAATTGCTCCATTAGTGACAAGTTTGACTAACTTGGCCAAAATCTAGATCCTGCACAGTTCAAATTAGGCCTTAATGCCTTTGCTGCATTGGACTCTTTCCCTGTGCAGTGCCAAGAGACCTGCAGCTACACTCAGCAGGGCAGATTGGATGATTAAATGATCATCTTGAAGGAGGTAAGGAGGATATGGCTTTTGGCCAAGCCTAGACAATTCACTTCCACACACCAACTGTTGGAGATGACAGGGAAAACTTCTAAAGCTTACAAACTCTGACTTGTACTCGCAAATTAAAAGGAACACAATTGCAAATTTTACTAATTAAGATAGAAAGTTGCATTTTTAAAGAGAGCTTTTTAGTAGGTTGGCATAAAATGTTTAGAATATTTGACTTAATCATGTAACTGCAAAATGTTAGTCATGACTGAAAGACTTTGGGCAGTACGCTGGCATAATGGTTAGCATTATTGCCCAGAAGCATTATGTTTAGGGGAACTGGTGACTATGATTAACATCATAGGCATGAATGGTTGTTAGACTCTTTCTACAGATTGTGTCAGCCCTAAGATGAAATGGCCACTTGTCCAGGGTGTAACTGACCAAGGAAAACTTTTTTCTTAAAGTTTTCCTTAAAAGAGGAAACTATTTACCTCTGCTATTCTATCCAACCACTTTGAACAGACTGGATGGAACAGAGGAGGACTGAGTAGGCAGATGAAGAAAAGAACAATACAGAAGGAAAAGTGCTGATCTCCCACTCTCCCTCTACCTCTCTCCCCTCCTTTCTCCCTCCCTCTCATTCGGTATGCTGACTGTTTCTGTACAGAAAACTGACTCCACACTATTCTGCCTGGCCTATTTATCACATTGATCAGCGTATAAAGGACTCGGATGCACACAAGAGACTCACTCAAATGTGTGTATGAGAGGGAAATCTTGATTTTCTGAATATGATTTTTTTTTTTGCACATTCTGGGAAATACATGGTGCTGCAGCTTCTCAAAGTTTAAGTCGTGCTGACAATCTCAATTTACTCAATTGGCCTTGTGACAACTAATCACCATAGATTATGCTGTTATTTTAAAGTTTTCTCAAATACCAATCTAGTTGAGCACCAGTGATGAAAAGACAACATTGAAGAATGCAGCGTCAATTAGAATGGCACGGAATAGAGCAAATTCCTCCTCCAATGCCAAACAATCACACATAGCTCTGTTTGGCACTCATCCCCCCAACTTTCGCAAAGTTTCATGGTGATTGGTAATTGGTAATTGGTCATTTTTGCTTATTTGGGGAAAATTAAAAACAGCTTACTATCTAAAATTCTACTCATACATGCACAAAAAATCCATCCCATCATTATGTTCCATCATTCCACTTCCATTCCAGTTTATATGTGATCATGCATACACTTTTAAAATGAAAAAAAAATGAAAATAAAGCATTTAAATATTGGTTATTAATAAGCAAGAGTTTAGAATTAGAATTACTGAGGCTTTTTTATTAGAAAATAAATAAATAAAATAAAAAATATACCCAATAATGTCACACTGGCCTAAAACAATAACATATACTATAGTGTCATAGCTCTGACACCAGCAAAATCAAAACAAAACCAACATTCCAACCCATTTTAAATATTCCGTTTCCTGTGAAGGAAGCCTGATTCAGTGTATGCTGATGTGTTCGGAAGCCAAGTGTTATTCCCAATCATGCTGTCTAACCGTAATCTACCCACAACAGTGGGAGGAATAACATCACATTACTGAAATCAGTAATCCAATCGACCTGGAATAATCATCTCAAAATAGCACTACCACCCTCAGTCTAAGGAGAAAGAACTCATTACCCCACTGCATTGTGCCGCACATCACAGCACACCGTATACCGAACTGGAGGAATGGATGACATTTGCATTTCATCAGCATAAAGCTGTGATCCTACTGCTGCTTCCTTCAGAGATGCAGTGGTGTCAGTGGGAACGGGGGGTCTGTACTCCAGTTATTGGTGTCCGGGCAATTCAGACTTGTGATTAATCGGCTAAATATGCTCTCACTGTCTTAGTCTTGTTCTTGCAGGAGTGGGAAATCCCAAAATCGCTCCTAATTATCAGTAACAAGGCATATACAGCCTTTAGTTTGCAGCTAACTGATCTCAGTCAAGTAATAGAAAACAATTGAAACTGCTGCACAAACACAGTTCACCTTCTCTCTGGGCAGACAATAAGTTATATGTGGTTTCTATAGAAACTGAGCAAATGATAGCCAATATGCTGACCTCAGAAGTCCTTAATGACGTTATCTGCTGTCCCTACAACAGCCGCCATATGGGAATTACAATTTTGTGTTTTATAGGCTATGGCATCTTGTTTTTTTGTTTTTTTTACTGATTGTTTTCCCAAGCACAGAAATAATGATCCCATCCCCAATACAGTGTGTGTTCAAACTAGATATCAACAAGTTCTGGTGGATGTGGGTGAAACTAAGACATCTGATGTGATATATTTGGGGAAGGCAAGAGCTAAGAAGAGATTTATTAATATGAAGGAGAAACCAAAGTCTTTCTATCCTACATATCAAATTCAAACAACCACAAATAATGTCGAGATTTAGTGAAATGTAACATGATAGTCTAATGGTCACATTGTCTCACTTCTTTTCATGATGGGGTTTTGAGGAGCAAAAATAGAGGAGGAGATTTCAAATAGATAGAGATCTTGCTACTGTCTTATAAGTTCCAGAAAAGTATACGATCAGAATGTAGAAGTCTTTTTGATATGCAGCAGCAACTACATTCTTGGTTACATCGGGCAATTTGGGTATTCATGCAAAACAAGAGTGTCAACTGAGTTGCTGATGAGTGTTCCCTCAATCCAGGGAACATCTGATCTTCATCAAACTGATGCACTCATGCTGTGATTGACAGAAAAAGAGTTCCTACCGCACAGCAGCTGCATCCAGGCGCAGGTCTTGTAAACGGTGGAGGTGTTGCAGAAGAAGAAGAGCGCCATGCAGGCGATGCAGCTGAGGATCAGCACCATGGACAGCAGCACGAACACCGAGGCCGCCTTAAAGGCTCCGGACGGGATGGAGCTGAAGTCGGAGAAGCTGCCCACGCAGGTGAGCTCCCGGCTGGGTGCCGGCCCGGTGCCCACGCAGTAGTGGAACAGGCCGAAATAGCCGGCCTGCGGCGTGTTGACGCTGTCGCCGATCCAGTAGGGCTGTATGAACACCACCACGTTGACGATGGCGAAGCAGATGGTGAAGATGGCCCACAGCACCCCGATGGCCCGGGGGTTGCGCATGTAGTTGTCATGATAGATCTTGGAGGCTTCTTGGGAAGGCAACATGTTTGGTGGTTTTCCTCCCCCCCTTTATCTTTATTTCCAGCCCGCACCCCCCTCTCCTTTAGGCTCCCACACGAAACAATCTAAAATAAAAAACCGACATCTGCCCAGATGTGGAACTGTGTCCTCAAGTCTCTCCTGCGCTAATATTCCCCCGCTTGAGGCTGATTCTTGCGTGGATTGATCGGCTATTAGATGGGTCTGTATCACCACACTGTACACATATAAGCGGCAACAATGACAGCACTGAACATGGTTAAAGTAGATGCTACATTGAAGCAATAAAAATCATAGTCTTCCTACGCCACTAATGAATAATTTACCAAGACCAGTGATTCATCATCGCTGTCCTTTCCACGGGGCTACACCACCAATGATTACAAAAAAAACCCTCCACCAAAAAATGATTCTCTTTTCTTCACAGTGGTCGGCTGGAGGGGCTAAAGCTGTGTTTCCTCGTCATCCATCAGGTCTATCCTCAGGATATCCTTTATTACCACAAGATGCGTCTTTCTATCTATAAGTCTTTGCCTTGAGTGAAGCAGCAGACCCCGATTTTACCTTCCGAGGCATCCGTGGGGTTCTCCCCTTCCTCTGCACGCCGTCAGTGTTCCCACAGCATGTGGAAATCAAACGGAATGAATTACAAAAATAAAAAAAAATAAAAACACGCGCACAGGTTGTGACCCTCTGTCAAATTTCAACTGTCCTTCCTCGTAAATCCGTCATCTTCCGCCTCGGCTCCATCATCATCAGTCTTTTTATTCTCTATCCTCTACGTCTCCTCTTCCTCTCTCTTTTTCCGTCCTCCTCCTCCCGTTTCTCTGAGCGCCCCCCACCCCCCGGTAGATGCTGATGTTGTGCTGATGACAAGGATGGAGCGTGTTCACGTGCACAGGCACGTCAGCAGCGGATCGGCTACGTGAGGGCATTTGCATAAAAGCCCGTCTCCGTCTCGCTACACCTTCACTCTTAAACTAGAGCAACAATTATTCAATCTGTGTATGAGTGAGACGAGAAGGGCAGCGGACCCACGTTTGAGACACGTTCGGACACAGAGACCCCAAAGAGAGATTTGGGAAAAGTGTCACAAAACACTCTCTTATACTCCAGATCATTTATTACACCAGGGAATGCAGCGGATCTCAAAATAATCATCTGTACTCAAAAAAGAAAACATTGTGAGCTTTGTAAGTCAATAATTGTACTCATACCTAATTTGATTGTTATATTTGTGCTATTTTTTTTTAAACTTAGCCCCTCTTTAGCAGATGGTACCTAAAACTAAGACTGGCCAGATCAACAAAATATGATTGGCTTGACTCAACTTTATAGTTTTGATTGAATCACGCAATCAAAACAATGCATTAAGTTTGTCCTAGACTACATTATGTGGAACTGAATAAACACAGATCATTAAATAAAATAAGATGATTTTGTTAAATTTATGTTACTCAGTTTAGTTAGCTGGACACTTTTTTTCTTTTTTTTTACAAAATACAGTAATGTACTTTAAGTTGTCCAACAATATGGGTAATGAAAATTTAGAAAAATAAAACTCCAATAGAGTTTGGATATTTTGTGGGACATTTTGAAAAACAAAAAAACAGAATGTAAAGTACAAAGAGCATCTATTATTGTTGAAACTTGTAAACTTCATTGTATAACCACACATGACAATATCTCATGCTCTTTTTTCTGTCTCCTTTCCATGATCATTCAGATGTTCTAAGGTTAGAGTCACCATTAAAGAATTCCTCCATATAAATAGGATAAAGCACCTGCTCTGCAGCAGCGTGCATTGATGAACTCACATATGTGTATCCAATTTCATTATTTCCTTCAGGGCCACGAGTAGCCTTAACATCTGAAGACTTCAATGTCTGTCCATTAAAAGCTGTGTTACTCACTCTGAAGAGAGATCTATCAGCCCAAAAGATAGCATATTCATGAAAAAGTAGGCCAAAACAGTGCTATCTGATATGTCTGCGTTTAATTTAAACGTGGGACGCACAGAAACGGTTTATTATACAGTATCCCTGAAAAGTCTGTTGAGAGATGTTAGTGTACATACCTTCGATATTATGGACTCTTCATCTCCCCTGCCGCATCAGATGTTGCTGCATATCCTTCGTGTTAACAGAATGACTAGGAAACTATTTAGCGGACCATTTTCAAAATTTTTCAACCCCACAGACCTTAATGTGAGGAAGAAATTAATTATTTTTGGGGAAGGTGGGTCGTATATTTCTGACACCAGGGTGAGCTCTAGCTCCAAAAGTTTTAGGGCCATCATTTCTCAACCATTTTGTTGAAATTTAGAGCATATGAATCAACTGGAGATTTATGTTGCATATATTATTTACCCTGATAGCTCATACTTTACACACTAACGTGGGCTTTCTACCAAAAACAGTGCTTTTTGGACATAACTTCCTAACCTTAGGTCCAATTTAGTCCAAATTTGGTGAATATGTAGAAATCTGTCTTGAATAAATCATATTTTATTCTAGTAGTTCCTATTTTACTCACTAGGGGTAGTTTTCTTACGAAAATCTAATTTTTTTCTGACATAACTTCAAAATTAATTTGAGGAGTTCAATCAGGGGTATTACTTGGACAATGCAGGGGTTGGGGAGCTTTTCACAGATATATCCTTGCTCTTAGGAATGAGAGCATAGGCCTATTTCTCATATGTATTTTAATTTCTTTGTTCTTTGCTTCTACTGGTCACTACTTCATATTTGCTCTAGGTTCAGTACAGCGTGCTGCGACTGTAATGTACATATTTTATGGGTCCTAAGATCCAATAAATGGACCTAAAATAACTAAATAAAAATAAATAATGAAAAAAAAACACCTTTTAACAGGCCTGGTTTATGGGGTGTAGCTGATAGTTGCAGCCCCCACAATGCTCATACATATTATCCTTATGCGGCCAAAATACCATCTGTACAAAACTAAATTTGCAGTAGATGTCTCAGAGGAGCGAAAGCTTATTTTATACAACGTGGCTGTTCATATAGAAATAAGTTTAATAATGCAAAGCTTCTTTCTTTCGGTCATGTCTTCTGATGGCAGTGTATGTAAAGAACATGAGCAGCACGTCTGGATGCTGTCTAAACAGACATGTTTTTCTGAACTCCACTTCCACACCACTCAGACTATCTTTCGTCACCCTGCGTCCTGCTGTCACAGGTTTGTAGAAGCAGGAGAGTTGTGTGTCACAGTGTTTCCACGTGTGAACATGCGTGCGTGTGAGGAACATGCTTGACTATGTGGGCCAGGGTGAGCATGTGCGTGTGCTTGAATTGGCAGAGTGAGAGTAAAAGGCAGAGTGTGGATGCTGAAGTGAGGACGTGTAAGCAGAAGAAAATACTTGTACACATGGAGGAGACGCCTCAATGGAAATGAGAGGTGTTCTCAGGGGGCGAGAGAGAGAGGGGGGGAGACACAAGGAAAGGGTGGATTTAACATCAGAGTATCTGCATGACTAAACTCTGCATGTGTGTTAAAAGCCTCATGCAGCTGTGACACACCTCACTTACTCCGGTGAGTGTTTGTGGCTTGTGATTTCGCCGACGCGCCTGTTCCAGTATTATTTTAATCATATCTAACATATTTTCAGACCTTGCACTCTCTGTGTTTAGCAAAAAGTGTTTCCCTTTACATGTGCATCTCGGTGCAGAGGACTTCAGAGCTATTCACATGATCAAATCTAAGGTGGCCATCTGCTGGATTCACGGTGAACTGCAGCCAGAAACTATCCATGTTAAAAGTCACGTCTCCAGTGTAGGTAACGTTTTAAAATTAACAATAAAAACGATCTTGTAGTGGATGTACATGCGGTATTATGTTAAAGGATGGTACTCATTATTTTCTATGATTTTAGGTAATACCAATAGTCTATCTATAGTCGAATTCGTTAAAGCTTCTCCACACTGTGTCTCATGCCCATTCCTTCATAGAGTCTCAAAAATGTCCTAAAGTATTTGCTTTAATACGCTTTAATATTTATAGCAGTATTATATTAGGGAAAAGTGTATTTATAGGGGTATATAAAGAGGTTTACAGTCATGCCATTCTGTGGCCGAAGGGTGTTGCCTGGATCAGCTGTAGGGAGGAGATGAATGTGGAATGTGAATGTGGTTCGGGCTTTTGTACCAGGAGGAGAGAGTTCATTTGGTACAGGGGTCCAGTTTGAAGTGATTTCCCCCCTACAGACACACTTCAACAGGGCAGAGGGTTGAGTTCTGAATAGTCAGCAGTGGTTAAACTTGGTTAAACAATAGTGAGGCTTATAACACAAGAATGCTCTATTTTCAAAAGATCTACGAACAATAGATGCGTATTAGGCTTTGATCTGAACAAGGTGAAGTCTCGTTGGTTGCTGCAACTGATAGAACAATAAGATGTCAAATTTCAGTGATCCCACTGTAACTACAACTCAGAAAAAAAACACAAGAGCTATCAGCAAAGATGCAGCATCAGTGGATCAGTAAAATGCAACCAGAAATTTGGGCAGAATATTTTGGATTATTTGGATTATTGGATATGTGTCCAAACATCTTGCTGCATGCAACCAGTTTGCTTCAGCCATCCACGTACAAACTGACTGTAGACTTCTAATAGCATCAAAAACCTGAAATGTAAGAACACCATCAGTATGTGGTCAAAGTGATTTTGACCCCCAGAGTTTACCATCTGATCAGTCACATTTCTATGTACTAAGAACATTTTTGTTAGACCCCCAGCTTTTATGATTGGCTGTAATTAATCCACACAGCATACTTTCTCACTTTAACTTTTGCAGGACACTACTATGTGCTTAGAAAAGGTGATTTCAGCAGATGTAATTGTGTATCATGTGGGGAGTAATCAATACCAGCTAGGCTATGTTAAACCACCCTTTATTTAGCTGCCAAATGAAACACGCCAGTCAGTGTACAGTTCACACGTACTGGGCTGTCGCTCTCTGCTGGTCTGAGAAGGTACTGCATGTGGGACATTTCATTTATCCAAAATACAGAAGACTTCTGATTAACATTAGACATAAACAGAGCTATTTATTTTAATCATGTGCTCTGCTTTTCTATTTTAATCATGTGCTCTGCTCTGCTTTTCTATATCGTATACATATACATATTTTTTATTTCTCAGTGTCACAGTTTTCAGGCAGTCTAATAGTTTATGTTTTTAGAGCTATTTCAATCTGATTTATTTTTATTTATTTCTCTTTTGTCATATAATGTCTTTCAATTTCTTTCTTATTTCAAGTATATTGATATGCACATGCTTGTGTATATATATATATATATATATATCAGACAACAATGAGCCCATCGATGATGGCTTTTGATAAATGCATCATGTGTCCATTTTGGCCAGTTTCAACCTTGAAATCCCGGTTTCCCAGGATTCTTTTTATGATGCACACCAAATAATTAACTATTTGGTGTTGTAGATAGCAAACTAATTAAGTAATCTATACTCAATTACTTATGTTTTGCTGTAAACATTGTTAAGTGTGTCAATGAATTATGCATTAATATGCACTGTGTTAAAGCAGACAAACATTAAGTGTACCCGTTCATTTTGATTTTTAAATTAACAAAAAAATAAATATTTATATATATATATATATATATATATATAAAGTAAGGAAATCTTCCATCTGAGTCTCAGGTGTTGATCAGGACTATGATGAAAGGTTTAGGTCCATGTACATGATGCAACCTCCTCTGTCCTTATACCGTCGGCCCCCGTAAGGAACAACTCCCCAAAAAACGCTTTTAACAGGGAAAAAAAAGGGAAAAAACTTCAGGAAGAGACACAGAGAAGGGATCCCTCTTCCAGGACGGACAGACGTGCAATAGATGATGCGTGTACAGAGCAGACCAACAAGAATAAACACATTTTATACAGTTCTAGCAACGGTGATGGAATGTGGTGATGTATTACAGTACATACAGTGATAGTGATACTACAATATACATATACAATAGTAGTAGTGGTACTTAGTATTGGATATACCTAACTCAAACATCAAACATCTTTACAATTATTGCTGAGATGTAATTTTGTGTCCTGAACACTAGATAGAAGCATTTCATCATATGTGGAACAGCCGCAGCATCGACTGTTCTTCACGGATCATCTGTTTCCCTTTATACAGTTACTACATTGTAATGACAGGAGCATTCTGCTCTTCATTATCATGTTTTGTTTCTCAACTCATTCTATCAAATCACTTCAATTCACTTTGAACATATTTCTTTTCCAGAGAGGGTTAAAGAGCTCTTTGAGACAGATGTGGTTTGTGGGAGTTTTGATTTGATGCCTATAGTGCAAAGGACAATAATGACATGTTGACAACATTGTCTAATAAGATTTGCTAAACTTCACATCATAATGTGACCCCCGACTCTGAAACAATAACCAGAAGTTTGTCCTTAAAACAAACTAGAGCTTAGATGGTTTAGCCTCAGAGAGAAAGAGTATTCCTGTGCTTCATTGTTTGGTTGTTTTGAAGTCATAGTGTGGTGAGCTGCTATCCTAGTTGTCTCTTCTGCTTCAGCTGATCACAGGCTGGCTTGTTGGCACTGGTTGTACTGGGTTTGGTCCAGTCGGACTGAAGCCTCACCAATCAAACGTGCCGTCACATCATCAAAGACATTTCATTCTGTGATGTAAGCTGGAGATTGGACACGGCAACAACATGCATGGAAGAAAGACAGTAAGAGGAAGTTATAGCTTAAGTCATCGATTCATCGGTTTAAAACACAATTAATCTATTTTTAAGTAACTAAAAGTAGTTTTTTTCCCATTCAAAATTATACATTTTTTAATCTCGAAAGGTTTTATAATCCTGTTATCTAGTTATTAATTAGAACATGACAATATCAGGCCAAAGTCTGACTAATTTATAATTCAAGTTCCACAAATTATTATATATGAATTAGTATTATTAAATAATTATATCAAACCTGTCTGCTCTTTTTTCCCCTGTAGGCCAGTAGTTTATTTTTATAAATGAACCAACAGAGCCAAAAACCTGTTTTAACCTTGAATCAGCATTCATCAGCACTTGTTTTTGAAAAAGTTCCAGATCCACAGTGACCTCAGATGAGACGGCAGATTTGATTTACAGAAAGAAAATGTGCAAAGTGAGAAAATCATGTCATAAAATTGTCGGTGTCAGTGAAAAAGGCTGCTATACACCAAGGAGGATACAACATCCATCCACAGAGAATAATAAAAAATAAACCTAAGTTTAAAACTACAGTATTGTAACTAGGGGGCAATATCAACCTTGAGTGGATCCAATACTGGCTAAAAAAGTCCAGAAAATCATGGAAAACCCCCACACCTCTAGAAATACAGTTAAGACCTTTACAGTGGAGTTTTCAATTCCACACCTATGGGTGAGATCAATAAAGCGCTCCCACCCATGGCCTAGCCCCCCCTCCACCCCCCATCACTCATCGTAACCTGCTTTGATCTGCAGTGAAATGAAAACTAAGAAGGACTTCTCCTTGAATAATTACTATACACACACAAACACAAACACACACTCACACTCGCACATTGTCCTTTCCCTTTATTTATACATCATTTGAATGAAACAGGAGAGTCAAACGTACTGGACTCCTCTCACTTTGTCCTTTCATCCTTTTTTCTTTTTTCTCTGTCTCCTATTTTTATTCATTTGCCGCTGCTCTCAATCTCTCCTCCCTCGCTGTTTCCTTCAGTCCATAAAGATTTTCAATTTCTCCCTGACCAGCTGAAAAATTGAATGGCCCTGCACACAGGGGCACACACACCACACAGACTGAGATGGGAATAGCAGCTATTTGTCATTATTGGTGTATGAATGGAACAAGGGGAAAGTGATCCAGTCCAGCTCAGCGTCCATTACCTTTGAAACAATCCATCGATGAGTCTATTTTGAAGACAGGATGACTCAACCTGTTTGTCCCTCAGGGGATCGAGCATTCGCTCTAACGTCTTTCTGTTGGATCTCATCCATCACCTATTATCCTACACTAAACGTTAACTTGCTTGCATCGCTTCGCCCATTGTTCCTACAATACTTTCTCGTCATTTCCTTCCTTTCCTCTGGTTCTCAAAGAACTGTGTGGATTTGTTTTCCAATAATAAAATACTTAAAAAGATATCTCCTTCGGTCAAAAAAATGATTCAGTGATGAAGTCACATGGGGAGGCTTCAAAGAATGGGTCACGATGCTTATAGGAGAGCTGATTAATGGAAATTACAGAGTAGCCCTTTCAGATATAGAAGCAAAGACGTCTCATTAGAAGATGACGGCTTGTTTCTTCTGTTGAGCTAATTGACCATAAATGTGAAAGCCCGACCGCTTGATTACCCGCTCCAGTGAATATATGCTGCGTGTGATAAGCATCTCTTTCTGCAATTACAAGATGAGCGATAAGAGCAGCAGTTGCTTGAGAGTGATAAGCTATATGGCAAACAGACGGCATAAATTAACATGAAATGAGATGTCGTTTCCTGTACAGAGTTTCCGTCCACCAGAGGATTCGTTTCTGACTTTCTGTCAACATGTGCGTCAGTTCAGATGATTCTTCAGGTGAGGTTTAATTTCCACAGGAAACAAGGTCCTTGCCCCTAATTATCCCCCACCGCCACATGCCACAATTGATACACACTGCCACTGAGGAGCGGTTCACCAAAAACGGAAAACTTGGTCTCTATGTATTCAGCTTTTATCACTCTTTTTTTTTTTTATATAAATATGTGACACACATCTGAAATGGTTTCAATTCCCTGTAAATTATTTAAATTCAAATCAATATTTTGCATATGCAGATATGACACAAAAACCAACATATAGGACCGTGATTCTCAGTGGATTTCTGCTCACACTATAGTAAATGTACAAAAAAAACAACTTTTGTAACGTTACAATAGTACATGACCGGTGGTGTTTGAAGGTATAGAATAAAATCACAGTACGGTTCATGTTGTTTGTTGATCACCATGAACAAAGGGTAGGGTTACGTTGAAATTTTTATTACTTAACACATTTATATGCATCCACCTCTACGACATAAAGGAAATGATTATGATTTTTAAAATAAATAAATGAAATGATTAGCATTCAAATTTGATGGAGCCCAGCTGCATAGAAAAATTCAATTTGTGAATTAAATAACGCACATTAAGGCCTTAATAATTAAAGATGTCATTGGGACCTGCTCATTTATGTGTGTAAATAGGTCCGACATTAATCCATCCGTCAAAACAGTAAGTCATGCATTAGATGATAATAATAAATCAATTTTTCATTTATACAGCGCCATTCAAAATAGATTTACACAGTATTTTACAAATGTAAGTAAGTTAAGGCTATATGTTTTATGTTTTGTGAGTCTGCTTATGAATTATATACAGTCAATTCATGTCAGAACCGCTCAAGGTAGTACAAAAGAGGGGAGAATATACATGAGACTTGACGTTCGTAGCTACAGGTGGTAGACTTTGGAACTCAGACTCTTCAGGTAGATTGTGATTGAAGGTTATCTGCTAAGTGGAGAGAGTCATATTTAAAAAGAGGGCAGCAAGATGATTGGCTCAGAATGAAGGTATGTCACCATGGTTTAGATGTAGGCGGCTGAGGGGCACCACAGCTGCCCACGACTGTGTGATTTTCCTGAGTGAAGGTTTGCTAGATCTTTACTTTAAATAACTAGATCAGAACTTATGTCAAAGACAAGTGAACTACTTCAGTGGGGAATAGAAGAAACAGATATATTCAGTACCAGCTGTGACACAAGACCAGGTGAGCAGAATCATCCTGACGGCCCAATTCTGCCAATCAGGCTCCTGTAAGCAAAGCCAAATTGGTTCTACGGACTCTGCCACCAGAATATTAGTATTAACAGCATTTTAAGCAAAAATGCACCACCTATCCGTGTCTTTAAACGATCCCCCACTGCTATCCCTGCCTCTGTACTCCAGTCTGCCCACCCTCACTGATGGATTACATTTACAATGCTAACCTCCAAATCTGATTTTTTGTGCTCACATCATGTCCTTAGTACCAGTGTGCATGATTACAGTGTGAATCAAGAAGATGAAGGTGATCTGAAGAGAGCTGGAATTAGCTCAATGACCTCAGCTGTCCTGCCTCCTGAGAGGCAGCATGATATCGCACCTGGAAGTTTTAAGGATCTGATGACAAAGTCACCAACAATTAAAATCTGAGGCCGCAAAATTCCATGGTAATTGTAAATTGAAATCTTTGGTCCGAGATGATCTGTTCAGGAGCTGACTGGGTGCATGACAGGTGAGCGGTTGATTACTTAGTTGGTGGTAGCAGCAGTAGTAGGATGGAGGAGAGGAGATTGCCTGGCTGGCATCGAGGGAGACAGGTTGTCAGGCTCGCAGAGGTGACAAGCATTTGGAGCCGGAGGCCGGGGCCATTGCAGGAGAGAGTGACCGTAAGGGTGAGGCGAAGTAAGCAGGCACAGAGTGCTTTCTGAGGGAAGACTGCAATCGGTTCGCGCCATGAGGCGTAGGTGGGGAAGTTCAGCCATTGGTGATAAGAATTTGGTGAGTTAGATGTCATCACGTTAAAGCTGTCCTGTTGATTTGATAGCGGGTAAGCATCCACCCCAATCGAGGCGGACCATCCATGCTAGTTAGCCTGAAAGTTAAGATCTTTTACTAAAATAAACTCGAAACTACTTTAAACTGTCATAAAGTTACGCTGTCAGACAGTGTGTCTCAAGGACGCACACAACGTCAACGTATGCTCAGCTGAAAAATGTTCAGATTCAACTAACATGAATCTCTTGACTCTGATTTTTGGAGACATTCATTCATGGTCTTAAAGCAGATCTGAGTCTTGTAGACGAGGCAGCTGTGTGAACAGTCAGATCTGAATTCATTGGATTTTCTTTTCTCACTTAGCACTGTCACATCCGTATTCATCTGTTGTCATTGCAAAGTAAAACATCAAGAATCGCCGTAACGTTGACGGACAGCAGATGTCCTACGGGAAAATCCTGAGGGAACCACCTAGTTGAGGATTCCTAAACCTTTTTTTTCCTGGGAACTAACTTTTTAAGAATGAAAAAACATTGGAATTCATAATGATAGAATCTCTTATTGTAAAAAAAACACATTATAGTGCATTAATAATTGTTCTGGGCCAAACAGGTCAAAATACATGCATTTATTTCTCTTTTGCCAGTGAAACAAACGGAACATGCATTGACAAAATAAGCACATAATGGCGTCTTTTTACTTCCCATCAGTAGTAAAATAATGTAGAGTCTATCATCCTTTCACATGTTAAAAGTTATAAGGTTACATGTACAACACAGACAGTTTTGTTCATTGAGGGAAATCTTGAAACGCTTAAATCTTCAGGAAAAATAGGCTTGTTCCTGCACAGCAGCTATCAATCAATTAATGTGAATTGATTGTGTCATGAATTTGTTAATGTCAGATGTCCTTATTTACTAAAACCATCTTAATATCGTATGATACATGGATCTGTTTGCTTTCATTGTATTCATTTTTGTGTGTACCTCTGCACAAGGCCGTTCGTTTCTACTGCTTTTTTTTTTTCTCTCGATGCTTGTCTAATTTAAGTTCATTGTATGAGTGGAATTTTTGCAGATGAGGGTCTCCGGGGAATAACGCTACAGTGGCCAACAGGGGGAAACGCACTTCAAACATCAATTGGACAACTCCAAAACCAGATATTTTAATGGCTTTAGTATTTGACATTCTGATTGTTATGTACACTATGCCATGGCGACAACCTAAGTCAGTATGCGCAATGGAGGTTAAGGGTTTATTCAGAAAGTATAATACACATTTTTTACTGTAGCTTTGGGTAAGGTGCATGTTATGGCCATTACTTAGTTTATATGTTGTTTTTGCAATGTTGATTAATAATAAAAGTCAGAAAAAAAATTGATTTCTATTGACATGGCTAAGGCCTTCTCCTCAGTGTGCCCTTTGACCTGTGGTATCCACAGGTCAAAGGGCACACTGACCTGTGGGGTTCTATCTTTGACCCCTTACTCTTTATTAGTTACATTCTGTCACTGGGTCACATTATTATGAGACCCAGGGAAGGCAGCTATTCAGACTTAAGATGCCCAAACCTCACATGTTTACCAATCGACAGTTTTGGGTGTTCATGTTTCCTTTAATGAGGTTTCATGCTTCGTTGTTTATTCTGTGATAACCAGTATGATTATGAAATTCACTTATTCATCATCTCCTTCCTACTTGGATTTAAGATTTGAAATCTTAAATAATTGAAATTGGAATTTGAAGTTTCTTCATTCATGACTACAACCTTTAAAGACAAAAAGCCTTGTCTTTAGAGGAGGACCTGGTCCAACTGGAAATATAAAGAGCTTTTTCGGGACTAACATTTAATAAACAGCTTTAATTTTCTGTTAATTATAGACTGAAAAAAAACATAGTTAATATGAATATTATATTCCTTTATTTTAAAGGGATACCCTTACATTTTACATATTGCACTATTACAGGGTCAATTATAATTATGGTCATAAGTTCATGGGTAAGTGACACGCGCGCACAAAAGTGTGCGCGCACACAGGCAGGTAGGTGAGACAGGGAGCGCACCGTGTCGTTACCTGAACCTCCGGTTGGCTGTGCTCTCCTACTCCTCCTCAGCCCCAGACAGACGCCACGGATCTTCGTCAACCTGAAGGATGGATGAACTTTAGATCCGCTGCCCAACTTTCACAGCCTCCCCCTCCCTCCTCGTCCCCCTCTCTCCTCTATCCGCCACTATCTCTCTCTGCGCGTCCCTCCTCTTCGCTCCAGAAGCGTGTGAATCACCAGAGGAGGAAGATCCCCACCATGGATTTACTGCGATCACGAGCCTATTGTCAATGATCAGATCGTGTTTTGCGTGGATGCTCGGAGGTTGTCCTGAGTCGCGATGATGGCATCGATTGGAGAATTCGATCCTCTCAACACCAGAGTCCCTGCAACTAAGATAGAAGTTACCGTGTCCTGTCGGTAAGGTCAAAAAGCTCCTTAAATAATGCAACCAGGATGAAAAGTCTGTGCTGTGACCTTTAAACCTGTTGGATCAGAAGTTGAATAGTAATCAGGCTGCATCAAAGTGGTGGAAGAAGTTTATTGGATGTGTGAGGAGAATGTGTAATCGTTTATTTTTATTCTTCTTATTGTGACAATGATGCCTGCTGAGGTCATCACCACCAACAACATGTTCGTGGTGATTTACCTTAGTAAATCAATTTCAATTTACAATTTACCTTAGTCTCAATTTACCTTAGTCTCAATGCCATGTTGTAAAATGAAAAGGAAAAAAAACAGACTATATCCATGTATTACCTTTAATTTAGTAATGCCCTTTGCTCCCAGGTCAGTCAGCTCTCTCCAGTGAGCATTTGTATTTGAAAATGAATCTCCTATTCAGTGAGTGCTCCTGGAGATTACCATTGATCCGTCACAGACATGCATGGTCGTTTATTGACGTTGCTGCTGATCAGTTTCATACCTGCTCTCCGTACATGCAGGAGTGAAGTACGGGGATTTAATGCTGTGATGACCGTTAGAAATAAATAATATTAAAATGCTCCAAGCCTGAGACAAAGCAGCATTTATATACACCTGGTTGACAGGCTCCTGACAGGTTGGCTTGTTAAAGCAGTTGGTTGACTGAATTAAGTGACACAGCAGTGAAACACAGTCAGGGTTTAGTGGACTGCCCAGTGGTCTGTCAGTTTTCAGACTGTCCTTCCAATTCACAGCTGAATAATGAATGTCTGCTGCTCCTGGGATCGGTCGGACACCGGAACACAAACCTGGGAGAGCATGTGGGCTGATATGGGGAAATGATTAACAATGTTTTCTGTGTATTTGTATCCCCCCAAAGATTCAAAACAGCTAAATTACTTCATAACAATATATTTTACTTTGCATTTTCAGAATAATGCAAATTAGGGTAATTTTCTGACCATCTGCCTTAAATAATCAAGTTTTGTAAGGCCAATGATCGCATTATTACTAATCCCCCAACCAGCAGCAGAATATAACATTTACTTAAATGAATTGTGTTAAGCAGTCACATGAATGTAGGTTGACTAAATGGGAAATAGTCCAGGAAACCAGTTATTGCTAATTACTTTCAAGAAAACGTCAGCAAACCTGTTCATTCAGTTATGTTGAATGTAATTTCAAAAAATAAAAGGTATATCTCGTTTACTGGACAAAATTATGTTGCATGGACTAAACGCAATTATGTAATCTCAAATCTCCATTTCCTTAATTCACATTTACAGTAACGAATGAAACTCTCTTGATTTAGTTGTAAAAGATTCAACTTCTGTATCTAGTTCCTTCAACATAAAAAGTAGGCTAATGTATTTTAAAAACATTCATTACATTAACTTAATAGAATTATGTTGCATATGTTGCAACTGTTATTTTGAATTCACTAAACACAATTTTGGTAATCCCAAAATATTTCACTATAATATGAAGGCAACAAAAGTCCATCATTTTTTAATGGCCAAAGATGCAACTATTTTGTTGTTTCAACATAAAAATAAGTTGTGCATTGCAAACAACATCCAGGTTTCATTTCTGAGAATGTTTATGTAATGCAAAGACTGGAAACAGTGGGAATCAGTTTGCCTCTGTCTGATGACAAAAATATGGAACAGCTCTCTAATTAACAGCTCATATATTATAATCTTTTCAATCTGTTATCTTAATCAGTGCAATTATTATTTTTTAAATTTGGTTTCATGAAGACATTATGCGTGGGATTATTAGTCGAATAATATTAGTCCAATAGATAAACTAAATGGTCTTTCCATTTCTCATTGTCATTGTTTCCCCTGTAAATCTGTCTGAGACATTGTTCCAGTGCAATTTAATCACTTGCTCAGACAAAAGTATTAGATACAATTTTTAATAAAGAGGGAGTTTATTAGGAGATTATATTGTGATAATGGAGCCTCATCCGCATAAATGATTGAACAGATGACCATTAATAAACTACATCTGTGCGATTGTATATTATTATTACCCACTCCTGTTTCCACAGGAGTCTGCTGGATGTGGATACTTTCTCCAAGTCGGATCCCGGTATGTATCAAGTCTTTATAACGCTGATGGAATATTCTTTTTTTCTGCCAGACATATGAGTTTAATTAATCAATTTAAAGGTGCAGTATGTAAAATTTAGGCCTATCTCCTCAAATATATGAAATATATGAAATAATAATAGACTATAATCAGCAGAAAAAAAATTCAAACAAATTGGAAAAAAGCGCTTTACTGCTCCATGGATGCCGCCATATTGTGCTGCCATGTTTGTAGACTAGCCTGAATGGACAAAGGGAACACTGGCTCCAGAGAGGGATTTTCACAGTTTTTAACTTGTTGGTGGATAACTATTTTGTGTTTTGACAAACAGAAGATAATTATTTTCATTTGACACAAGCAAAAAAAAAAGAAAAGAAATCTAACCTCTCTGTCAAAGCAAACATGGGGACCTGACAGTCCATCCGAGGGATTGAACTTGGCAGTTGACCGAGTTGTGGATTCTCGCCCTGCTGCCGGGTACATTTTTAATAAATTCTGGAAGAAACCTTACTTCAACCAAGAAAGCGGGGTTATATATTACCATATTACATCCAACATTAGCTCTATTAAAATGTTGTTTTTCAAGAATAACTTTCAAACCAAAACCAATTTAATTCAAAACTCAGGTAAGTTTTCATAGACAAAGACACAAACTTCGAGGGTCATTGTGTTATAGGATTATTGCTTTAGTCGCTATAACGTGATAGGAACACTGATCTGCCTCGCTGGAGGTTTGTGCTCTCCATTTCTAGTTTCTACATGTCCTTATAGAAAGACAGCAATATGAATGAAGCGGATATGCGGATTCAAGGTTGAAAATGTCGGGACTTGATTTTTGCTGAGCATAGGTTTCATTGTATAGCCGAAACGTGCCAAAAAAGGGAATTGAGGGACGGAGGACAATGCTAATATTAATCTTAAACTTCAATTATTATTGTTCAAATACTGTAATTAATTCTACAACCTGTACCCCTGTGCTGAATGATATTTCTTTAATACAAGGCTGTGGAGAGGCACATGTGTCACAGGTGTCAGTAGTCTGAGCTGTGTATGATCCAAATTGAGTTATACAAACCATATAATTCAATTTACCTTCTCCAACCTAGAACCTTGTCTGGAAATTAAGAACATAATTAAGCCCACAGGGAATCCTGTACCAAATAAAGAAAGCTATATTTATGGAAACTTTGACAAGGACATATCATGGTAATACCTCCGTCTGCACAACATCAACTAAACATAGAGTGGGTCATGTCACTGACACCACGGGCCTTCGTAATAAACATATTCGATTCCATATTCGATATATTTTTTTATCTTGCTTTTTTTTTTATTTGTTATTGGAGTTCAAAACTTCACAGTATTCCGGGTCCTGCCACAGTAGTCTTGCACAGTAAAAACTGGAGCAGACAGAAACCCTGCCTGGCAAAGTCGTAGTTATAAACAAGGGATGGATTATATTAAGTTTTCCTCCTTTTTCCAGTTTTTCTAAAGTATTAGGAAGTCTGACAGAAATGAAGCAGGAGATGTCACTGCATTTGATGCAGTTGTATCAAACGGAGCTGCCTGTCAGAAGCGATCAATTCCTGCACCTTTCAAGATTTTTATTTAGGGAAAATTACATTTGGATCCAGTTTATTTTTAAATCCAATAAAACCTTCTTTTTTTTTTTAGCCTCTCAAATGTTTTGAAGTCCTGTCTTAGCTCACATCTAAAAAAAAATTGTTTAGATGGACATTTTATGACAAGTCTGAATCCGTTTGTCTCGCTAAAAAGACTACAAAAGCCGGGGAGACTTCTTAAGAAAGAAGTCTCTTTCCTGCTCCTGGGAAGCCCAACACAGCTGTCAGAAACTTTAGGTGTTTAACCCTTTTGGCCTCTTGATGCCAAAACTGTCTTCCCTTCCCAGCTAAAACTTTTTTTTAGCAAAGGGAGAAATCATGTATTAATATTTGGGTCCCATGAGGTCAAAAACATTTCTTATACAAATATGTTGCCACAAATCAGCCAGATAGTCATGCGTTAAATTAGTTACACAAATCACAGCTGGAGAACACATCTGTCTAACACCACACCCGGCCTGGTCTACAGTCTGGAGGAGAAATGTTTGTGACGGGCCACAGATGGGAGGGCAGCCAGAGGAGCTAGTGGACTCCAACCAGTGCAGACAGGATGAAGTGGAGCATGAGCCCGTCCTTTAATCCAGACACTGTAAGCAGATGTGGAGAACAGTGAGCTGCCTGTGGCTGTTTGAACCACAGCTTAAAAATGTACTTCTGTAAAACACTGTTACCAAATAGAACGTTGTAAAACACAGACAGCTCAGATTGAGTAGTATAGATTTAGAGCCTTTCAGGATCAAGGCAATATGTCGGCGTTTATGTTTTCATTCCTTTCTTGTGGATATCAATTGGGAAAAACTAAACCGATTAATTGTTGAAGTAGAAAAAGTATCAAAACTGAAATTGGTTTCAGTGTGGAGCAGAAATACAAATTTTACGGTTAACACCTGCGTAACATGTGCTCATGTTTGATGAGCGCATTTTACGCTAATGCAAAATTCAGGTTAAAAGGTAATATGAATAAAGTTTAGAAGAGAATGGTTTGAATTAAAAAACAGGCAATCTTACATAAATCAGAGGCTAAAATTATGGGGATCAAAAAACTGAGGCAAAACAGATTAGTAGCATTTATTATCCAAAATATTAAGTAGCAAATCAAGAACAGACATTTCAAAGTACCAAAGATTGACCCATGAGAGAAAGGAGAACCTAAAAGACTGGATGCAGGGAGCACAATGTAGCAGGACGGAGTCAAAGCGAGGTCACGTACAGGCCGAGAGCGAGGGGGGCGGACACAGGCAGGTAACGCAGATGGACTGACAATGAGGGGAAACACTGATTTAAAAACACAGACTAACGAGACAAATAAGCTACAGGTGAGTGTTGGGGTTAGGTGTCAACATTCAGTAATCAGAGAGGATACACTCGGAGGCAGGACTACACACGGGGAAGGAGGAAGGAAGTGAAACAGAACAACTAAGAGAGAGACGGGTGGAAATCACTGAAAGTAACACTTGAGTGCTCACACTGTACGGCCCATCGGGCACTTCTCCCTTTTGAGGCTATTAACAATTTTCAATTAAGATATGATTTAAAGCTCAGCGGCAGGAAGAATGATTTTGGCTACCAACATGCTAACGAGAAAGAAATGGCATTTCCGCCATCCCTTTTGCCTGAAACCTTGGGTAAAAAAAGACACAGGCCTTTGTGGACTCATAGGTAGTTAGGATGACGTGGACATTATGACTGGTCTATTTAACAGAGAGAACTGGAGTTATGTGGGCTACATTGTACTTTATAGAGTGTTAACTTGAAAGCTAGTAGCCCTCTGACAGTTAAGAAACATCATTTTTCTACCTTGCTGTGCAGTTGCTACCAGCCAAAGACTGCACTTTCTACTCTATGACTCCTTGTTATTAATTATCCACATGACACATTGTGTCTCCATGGCAACTCAGATGCTCAGTAGCCACTTTGCACAGGTGCAGTGAAACAAAATGTGCTGATCGAATCGGGGCTCTGCTTTAACTGTTCAAAGTCTGATAACAGCTTATGAAAATATGAAAAAATCCATCCGATTGTCCGACAGTCGTCCGGGAGCTGCTGATCGATCTGCACACCCCCCTGCACACTGCACAACGCCGAATACGGCCCGACAGACGCGCAGCTCAAAGTGGGTAAAAAAACGAGCTTAAATTGTACATCATATCGTATGGCCAGCCCATCCATCCCCCTTTTCAATTTTGGCGAGACCTCAGGGTCGGCCCATAGAGGTGCCAGCACTTTCGGTTCCAATAAGAAAAAACAGGAGTCATCTTCTAAATGCTGGACGTTTTGCTGTCAGAACTTGCAATCTCATAAACGGTATCCCTGGATGAAAGGACATTTTGGCACCAGAATGAATGCATCAGCTGGAAATTCACGAGAGGTCACCATATCAGGAGAATAACTGGATCTCTTATTTGGACATGTAAACTCTTCTAAAGGTGTTTTGATGTATTTGTACCAGAACACTAATATTATCCAGCCTTTACGAGTGTCAAGTCTCAGCTGTGGGTTATATTTATTAGATTGAACATCTGCCAGGGCAGCTATTTGACTGCAGTTGACATTGTATGACGAAAGCAATCCACATTCTGGATACCAAACCAGAGAGAGGAGAATAATCCTCATCCTCCATCATTCTTTTTCCACTGCTCACGTTAAAGATGTGATGAAATCCAGCCTGCTGTAACAGAACTACGGAGCAGGAATTTCCATCTAACCATTGTGTTGGTTATATGTTACAACCCCAGATCTGTCTAGAAAAAAAAGTTAAACCAGAAGAGGAGTTGTTATTCTTATGTATTTCAATATTTTTCCAGAAGATGGAAGATTTCATGTAACTTTATGGTGGAGATATTGACATACGTTTGGCAGTTTTATATCCTTACAGTCTATCAAAAAACACACACAACCTTACATATATAGGATGTAATGAAATCTGTATATATATCTTAAAAAGAAATAGAACTAGCTCTTTGTCTTTCAATAAAATAGAACAAAAACATTATGTATGAACGCTGGACCAGGTGGAGATCCAAAGTGTTTTCTCCCTTGTCTTTGGGAAGGGGGGGGGATGTCAATGGCACGACTACCAAGAAAACGAATTATGTAAACTGAGTCCAAATAAATGATTCATCATGTCAGATGTCCTCTGTGAATAGACCTTATGGCATTGGGCTGGGCTCAACATTATGAAACATTTCAGACCTTGTCAGTTCAAAAAAAACAAAACAATGAGGGTTCAAGTTCAAAGCTTGGAATCTCAAACTGTAAGTAACAAGATTGCATGTGAAAAATTATTGTTCATACATTTATAACACATGTAATTTACCCCCTAGTGGAATCACATGCAACTGTCTTCTAAATAAGATACACAGGTTTACAGCTGCACACATAAACCTGGTTCTTTATCAGTACAAAATCATAACAAAAATGGCCAAACAATGGAAGATAATTAACTAATCGCTCATTTTCAGATGCTAACCTGACAAAAAATGTATTTAAGAGATATAGTCCAGGGCCTGACAAGCAGCTTATTTTAAGGCTATAAGTAGACAGGAAAAACAGCCCAGTGCCCATGAGCAGCCTCCCGGTGATTTTATACCCAGTGGACTGTGACTGGCTTCAAGCCTCCACATTCAGCGACCGATAACTTGGGGGAAGAGAGGAAGCTTTACCGTGCCAACAAGAGGTAATGTGTGTGTGGGTGTGTTTGTGAGAAAGATAACTCCAAAGTTTTAAAAACATTTCAATGAAACTTTATTTAAGGTGGACCAGTTCATATAGGTAGATATTGTTTTTCGCCATCAGGTAAGACCTTGATGAAACGAGAATGATGGCGTTAATTGTCAATAATAAGGATAACAGGCAAAGAGTGGAATGGCACTCACTCAAGACCATAACTCCACCAGAGAACAACAGTCTCTTTATATTCAATCAACCCTTATCCAAAATCAAACTCATAGCCTGTAATCATAGTTTACAGTAACATTTGACTTAATATAGTCAACCATTTAAACCTGCCAAATCTGGATTTTTATCTGTGATCAAAACAAATGACGTCTAGTCCTTGTCAGTCATTCATTACATTCACTCTATCGTTGTTCATACCAAATGCCAATTGGGTCTATTTGTGCCCATCCTTCCAATAACCAACCAACCATAGTATAATATCAGAACATAATTCATCACATACACCAGAATTTGCTGCTTACACCAAAAACAAGGCCCATAAAGTTTCAAAATGCTGAACATAATTTCCAATGGATATCAAACTTACCACTCCATCTAATTATTACACATTGATTACCTGAATACACCTCAGATGAGGTTTACAGAAACATTTGATTGGTGAGGTTGTCAGTTGATATAAAGTTATTTGAGATTAACAGTCAGTTAAGCTTCATAAAACATCAGCAGATATTCAAATTCTGTGTATTTTAGATACGTTTGTGAGGATTTGGCAAGAGAAAATATTAATTAATGTGTGTTTCTGTTCAACCCATTTGGTGATTTTTCTCTGTTCCAGTGCTTATATATATGTATTAGTCTTATAGAACAAAGAACAATCTATTTTTCATGTATAATTATAAATTTAATATGAATGTTATTTCCCTCATAGTCACACAATCTGCCATCATACCATAGAAGACAGTGGTCCACCTTAAGTGGTAAGTTTTGCCACACGTTTGGTGTCAACAACAGACTATCACTCTTTGGTCAAGTTACCAACAACTATATATATGCTTTGTCCATCCAGACTTTTAAAAGGACTTCAGGTGGTTTTCAAAATAAATCTACATTTAAGCGCCATTGTAATTGGTTTTATTTAAGAAAATGCTGCTTGGGTTCGAATGAATATATGCTGTTAAATTACCTCACTTTCATCAGGAGTCCACCTCAGGTGTATTTAATCTATTAAAAATCATGATCTTAATTGGATTTGTGGGTCTTTTTCATGCCTTGGGAAGAGAAAAATCCAATTTTACCATCGATCAACTTAGTTTTAACATCAGGGCAAAATTGAATCATGGTTTGATTTCCTCTACCTGGGGTTTTTCGTAGAAATTTCTACAAGATTGCGACATGAAAAATCTATTTAAAAAATACTTAAGGCACAAAAAAATGTCAAATGATTTCATTATTTTCCCTTGCTGACAGTTTTGAGCCTTGAGTGTGAGTGGGTCGACTGTTTTTGTCTTGCAGCAATGAACAAGAACTTGCCAGGAAATGAAGGCCACACTGAGGCCCTCCTCCTTATCCAATTTATTTATGTCTAAGAGTTTGTCCTTGGGAATGTTGTATCACATTGTCTAGTCATTGGGGAAATGAAATTAAACCTTCTTTTACTATGACATTAAATTACCTGATGCCCCTCGGTATCCACCCGCACGCTGAGGATGTATGACTTTTCAATCAATGTGTTTCAGTCTGAGGGGAGGATATTGCCAGCTGGCCTCCATTGTTGGAGATGAAGAAGTTAGAAGCACAAAGACCAGTATACATAAGAAAAGCAGCAGGTTTCTGCTAACTTTATTATTTCAGTTGTTTGCTCTTTTTTAGAGCTGCAAATCCTAATTATTATTTGTAATTTAAATATGGCTCAAATGACAAAAAGAAATCTGAAGTGGGACTTTAATAGCCATGAACCGACATTGATTTACAACCACGCTCTCAAAGTGGAACCTTTTCCATTGATTTATTTTGGTTTAATGGCTCACAAGTAATTTTTTTTAAGGCAGATGTAGTTTCACCACCCCCATTAACCTCAATTTCTCATTTTACCCCTCACCCCATTTTTACATTTTTTCAGTTTGACAGTTTTTTAGGGGATGATCATCGCCCTGGAAGCTGGCACAGACAAAAATTGCTCTGGACTCAAATTCATCGTAGGACATGAGCGATAGTGACACACCTCTGACCACCACTGTATCAAAACTGCCCCACATTAAAAAATAGAGGATTGTGAAAATGATTGAGCATGACAGGGTAGATTCATCCGCCAGAGCAAATCAACCCTTTAATGTCCTGCTCTGTTCTTTGGTTCAGCAAATTTTGAATGTGTCTTTCTTATGACCCTTTATGGCCCAGTGACAGTATGTCTATTCCATAGAGTAAGGGGCCAAAGATGGAGCCCTGTAGGACACAACTAGTCAAAGGGACCACAAAGGAGGAGGCATTAATTATGGTTATTGATAAAGTCTTGTTCGATAAGTTGGATCTGTTTTTTTGGCATATTAAAGCATGTTAGGACTTACACAAAAATATGTAACTTGACATAACCAAAAACTGTCTAATGAGGGACAAATAGTTTTCCACAAACACCCTTTACCGAAAGGTTGAGCTAATCTCAACATGCGTTTTTGACTGAAAAGTAAAAACGTAGTAAAAAAGTCGGGCAAGATACATGTAATTGAATCAAATCAATCAAATGAAATGCAAACCCATTTGGAAAGTATTCATGCACACTGTGCACTAATTTATGCTGCCAGTAAATGTTTGAGAGTAGGTGTCGTTTTTTTTTTATGATGGATTATTCATTAAAACTGAAATAGATAAATAAATAAAAGCTCTATTCATACGCAGCGCCCTGCTTTGAAGTTTGCCAGCTGGATCCTCCTCCTGAACTTTGGCTCCATATTACTCAGTCCAGTCTTGGCGGGGTTTTAACTTATTCTAGGCATGTGTGACCTCGAACACATTGACATTGCCCTTGGAGAATTGGAAATGCATCCAATGAATTTCCCAAAGCGAATGAAATTCTTTCTTCCACTGAAGCTGCAGTAGAGAGAATAACTGGGATCTCTGAAGAGATTATGGTCTGTTCCGCCATTTAGTCAGAGACAAATGCATCCATATGATACAGGCTTTTTGGACTGAGATGAAAATAATGGAATTCATGAGATATTTTTCCTCTTCTTGTTCCCAATAGCTATAACCTTCCTTTATTGGAGTGACCCATTTGCTCTTCAAAAAGCGTAATTTCCGGCTTCAGTTCCTTTTCATTTTTTGTAATGATGTAATTTCTGTGGTACGAAAGTCAGTAATGGTATAAGCTCATTAAAAGTTTGAGAGTCAGGTAGAGAACACGAGGAAAATGGAGAAGAAAAAAAATCTATCTATATCTATATAATGTTTCATGTGTTCACTGTGTGGCTCCTGAAGCCACACACTTTATCTGGCTCAATTAATTCCAGCCTTCACCATCTAAACTACCATCAGGCTCCCATATGAAACAAAACACTTCTCTTATGAAACACCATTTGCCAGTAGAGTGCTGGCAGAAACATGCATGGCTGTTTCTCTCTAATAAAAGCTATTGGAAAAATTGCTCTCTCTCTACTCCTAGAAACAATTATATTAAAAATCCGGGTCTTTGTAATCTTTCACAGTTAAGTTAGTGATTTATGCTTATTACATGCTTATTATACAAAGTGACACAATTACATTCTTATAGCTGGATCAACTTTAAGATTATGACTCACTAGAAGGTAGGAACTTTTCTTTCTGGAAGCAGGTTTTGATTATATTTTGAAATTTTTTTCATTATCCTGTTCTTAAATTCAATTTAAGTGTTTGCTGTATTTAAAATGGATAACTTGAAATGTTAATCTGATATAATGTAACTATATAAATCTGATTTTTATGTTAGAATTGAGCAATTTTTGGTCCTTTGTTACTTTTTTTTAGAACAGTCATTTTCCCTCAGTGGGGTTGTAAGCTTTGAGTTTGTCAGTAACAATATCTCTCTCTTTTTAAGTTAGGAGGATGCAGAGCAGGATTTCTGATATGAAATGTTCTCCTATCAACTGTGCCCAAAAAAGACTTACCGTAAATATTATATTCATTATATGTATATATGCACTTCTAATCTCAATAAAATTTAGTGAAAGATGTGGATAATTATATAAATAATAGGATAAGTGAGAATATGTGTGGATTTAGGGCAAATTGAGGTAACTCACAATTATTGAGTTAGTATAATAACTCACAGCGACAATAGAATTAAAGCAAAACAAAGTGTGGGTATATTTACTGACTAATAAATTCACTGATACAATAGACCACAGTTTGTTGCTATCTAAATAACACGTCATGGGAGAAGGGGGAATGTTTTTAACAACTAAAGAAGATATTTAGATAACAGACAAGAAATCCATAGGAGTCAGCATTTGGCACAAACATCTTTTTAGCTGTTTCATCTGTGCTTATGTCATCTGTGCTTATGAAGATATGAAATCCTGTATACTCTCTATAATAACTAATTAAATAGCCTACTACTCAAATATTGCCTAGTGTAAGAGAGAAAAAATAATGAGATATTAGGAACCATCAAAGTCAGATTCATATATAGTCATGTTTAATTTTTGTCATCTTTGTACGAAAAAAAAGGAAAGATGGTCAGCTGTGTATACAGTATTTTAATCGTGTTTTTTGTTTAAGAATATGACATATTTCTGAAACCTGGGTAACTGAAACTTTTACTATGAAAGTGTAAGATAAACCTGAGTCATGTAATTTAATTAAAGATCACTTGTCTCTTGATGAAGGTCACTTCATGAAATCTGAGGATGAAATGACATCACTGCTCATTCAGATGTTAATTGTTATTCCTAATGTCATTTAAAAAAAAAACCTTTAGGTCAGGAATATGTTGATATACACACATTCAACAAAACAATGCTTTGCTAATGTGCTTAGCTGTTCTTGTCCAGTATTAGCATGCGTATGTAGATTTTAATCAGTACCTGTTTCAGACTGACTGCTTGAAAGCCCCTTCAAAAATGATATTAATCGAATCAGTCTATTTACATTATTAAGCTTTCTTGTTTCTTAAATCCAGAGAATGAAATGAAATGTCATCTGCCTGATTAGCATTCAAAATGGAAATAAGACATCTCTGTTTGTTAAAAGACTAATCAAACTACATATCATGTATTAATGATATGTAAGATGCTGACAGGTTTAATTTTGAGAGCACTAGACTAGCTGTTAGCTCTACTCCCTGCCTTTATGCTAACCTTTATCGCCAACCAGTTCTCATATTGCAAATCCTGACAATGTCATCGTTGATTATCTCTGACTAAAAGCACCTTAATAAGAACATCAATTGTAAATAAGAATGATGTAAAATCAAAGATACTAACAGTTTAAGTTCTACCTGTACTGTCGTCCCCGACAGCAAGGGTATATCCCAGAAAAGTCCCATATAAGTTAAATGAGAAGTTATGTTCGAAACACTGTGTTTTTCATAGATAAATATAATGTATACACAAAATAGATCTCCTCGAGACGGTTCATATGTTTCAAATTTGTACTAAATCGACAAACGGTTGAGAAATGATGGCCCCAAAAATAGGACTATTATGATTGCATAATAACCCCGACTTTTTGGGGATATAAATAGAGAAAAGTATAAATCATAAATAAGCTGGATGTTCATAAATTAACACATGCAGTAGATTTAAAGTGCAAATAATGCATGGTAGCACAGCATATATATGCAGTATTAATGAAGGGAGGATGTGTATGCATATGTTTGGAGGAGGGTTGATATTTGCTACATCTCTTGACAAGACAGCTCTTGGTTTTGATAGTCCTTAATCCTGTTCCTGATGGTAAAGGAACAGACAGGCTACAGACTGGGTGGTTTTGGTCCTTACCGATTTTACGAGCTTGACCTGGTCTTAGACAGTTTCCATATACCCCAAGCTGTTTAACCATCCGGTGATCCCTCTGGTGCAGCTTCAATATTAGGTAGTTGAACACTGGCAGAGGAGGAGTTCTGTTGGGCCACTGCAAAGGTTCAGCAGTAGTAGAGAGGGTAGTTTGACCTGTTTTAGAAAGGGATCCTCTGTTTGGCCTTGAAGGTGTGTGGGGACCATGCTAGGTTATTTGTTAAATGGATTTCTTCTTTAATGTTTCGGTGTTGGGAAAACCACCTAGCCATTTGTTGAACCGCCTCTCTGTAGCTCATAGGTGTTAGATATCGTTTATAAGTACATAGTCAGTAAAAAGGGTTTAACTGAACACTCCCCCCTGTGTTGAGGATGAAGTTTGTGCAGTTTCCCCATTTCAACCTTCTGTGGTCATTGAAAGTTTATTGGGAATTGTGACGTTGAAAGTGGATCAAAGTTTGGCAAATACATATATGGATACTAGGTGAGGCATGGTTGTATGACACGCTACTGAGACTGTGTCTTCTGTGGATCTGTGTATATAGTTGGAAAATTAGTGGTTATACAGATCAAGGGGAGGGGGTTATGGCAAAAGTGTGATACTAAAGTATTAGGTGACTTTTTGGACTATATTACGAGGTTGAAGGATTTAAGATAAGCAGGGGCATTTAAATGTAGGGAGCGGTTAAACAGAAACACTTCAAGGAGCAGCAGATGTTTTCACTCAAATGTTCTTTAAAATAATTGTTCTGTATGGATCCTGCTCAATGTCAAGAGGCAGACAGAACAAATAGTGACAAGCCAGTGATGAGCATTCCCTCGAGAGTTGAAGACTAAAGCGTAGCTATAAGAAGGGTCAATATTGCACTTTGATTAAAAAGACAGGTCTGTTAAACTGAAACCTGCCAACATTCTAACTCAGTATTTCTCACAGCTGCCAGGCAAATTGATCAGTATTCTTCATGGGTGTTCCAAAGTCTGTTGTGATAATCCCAACATGGGGCTCTAGACGTGATGAATTTTATGTCACACAAATATGGCTTGTATACCCAGAACAGAAAGTCGGAGTGACAGTTGTGATAAAACAAATAGTTTTGTCACTCAGCACACTCAAAGCTCAATAAAAAACTAAATAAACTCATTGAGACAGGTTCATCTTTGTACTCTTAAGTTGGTAATATGCTGGCTTTATTCACCTGCCACTTGCACTACATCCTGGTCATGACTCCATATATCGTCCAAAATAATGAAGTTGAAAATAAAGTGTCAGAAAAGAGCTTCCTCTGTAGGGTGGCCGGGCTTAGTCTTAGAGAGGTAAGGCCTCGGAGCTCAGAAATCTGCATGGAGATTGGATAGGAGGCTGATTAGGATACTTCCTGGGCAGCTCCATTTGGAGGCTTTCCAGGCACGTCCAACTGAGAGGAGACCTCGGGGTAGAGCAAGAATTTGCGTGAGGGATTTTATATTTCATCTGACTTTGGAAAGCATTGCTGGGGAGGTTTACTTCTACAATGTGCTCCTAGGCCCATGGAGCTTTGTATAGATGCCACCACCATGACTCCTATTAACCTCATAAGGGAAGAAAAATGGAATGCTGGAATCTTGCTATATTCTTTTTCCCCGCTGCCTTTCTCTGTTGTAGATTGTAACTTAAAGAGAGTTAGTAAGCTGACAAAAGAGTCACGCACTGAAGTTCACCTCGATTATTCACTGGAGGTAGAACGTTGTACTAGCAAGAGACTGGAAAGAACAAAAAAATCTCCCAAGCCGTAAAAAGGCCAGCAAAGATTTACTCAGACAATCATGCTACCCCATATTTTGTCACTCCAACATGACTCTGAGTACAACAAAGCCTATGGTAGGGCAAAGTGGCTCCAATAAAAGCTGCTCCAAAAACAAATGCCAAAAAACACACAACCTTGACATTTAAGGAAGATGGATCGTCGATAGCTTTGTCTCTTAAATCAGCTTTGTAACAAGTATTTGGAATAAGCTATGTAACTATTGAATTTAAGGTAACTGTGGACATTTATCTATTTCAAAACATATAAAATGAGTGTTTTATAATATTATGTTAGAAGTCCCTCATGACCCTTTCAAAACCACTCTATGTCTCTATGTGTCTGCCCTGCAATGAACTGGCGACTTGTCCAGGATGTACCCCGCCTCTCGCCCGATGTCAGCTGGGATAGGCTCCAGCCCCGCGTGACCCTGAACAGGATAAGTGGTAGATAATGAATGAATAATAGTTTCATCACCATTAGGCACATGATACAAGGTCGCCAACAGCAGAGGAATTGCCCCCAAGCCATTTCCACAGATAGGATGAATTAAAATGGGAGCATTACTGGGATCAGCTCGATCTATAAATGTGTCTGATCGCTTTCCTGTCTTTTCTAGCCTTTGTACTGGGAAAAGAGCACCTTCAAAGAAAGATTTCTGCTAACAGATGTGTCCATGAATTCATTATCATCTGCAGATGACAGATAACAAAAAAATGGATATATTTATTCATATGCAAACAAACTGAAGCCGTTCTACATACATCCTGATGCTCATGTGTATCGGACACATCCTATGTGATGTTGAAAGGGTGATGACTGACATCATCAGGACGAGACGTGTGTAAGACGAGTCTGTCTCTCGGAGTTATTTAAGTGTAAAAAAGTGTTTTTACGGAGTCACTCTACCCGTAATAGAATATGCAATGGAAATAGGAATAGAACAATTTTGTGTAAAAATCGGCTGCTTTGCTGCCTTGCAACGTTGGATTCTGACTAAAATGAGCAGCACGCGGATTGCGGTTCGTATACTACGCAGATGTGCAACAATAGACATGGCAACCCGTTTCACTGTCCTCAGCATTATCCTTATGCTGTTACTTTGTGCAGGAATTATCCAGCAAGTTGGATAATTTAAATTCGACAGTTGGTGATATCACTGAACAGTTGCATGATATTGAGTCACGTTATGAATGTCCGGCTAACGATAACATGTAACGGAGAGAGCATTCGCATAAATTGGAAGACAAGATTGATCATCTGGAAAACCAAAGCAGACGCTCCAATTTGATCAGTTAAGCACTTCGCGTGATGCATGGTAAAGCTATAGGCACTGATACCAGATGTTCTTAACCCACAAGCTGTATTTTCATCTAGGCCATTTCAAAGTGGGCTAAAGCATTGATTGTACCACTGCATAAGAAAGGGAATGTAAACATTGTTGACAATTATAGAGGAATGTCACTGATAGACATCTTTGGAAAATTATTTTGTTTGATTCTAAACGTGTGTCTACAGTATTCCGCAGAGTTATATGAAAAGATACCTGAAGCACAAGCTGGATTTAGAAAAGGTTACAGCACAGTAGACAATTTATTCATATCAACTTATCTAAAAGTATCTGTCAAATGTGGTCGACGGGTATATTGTCTCTTTGTTGACTTTCAAAGAGCTTTCTATTCAGGTATGTTGTGAGGAAAAAACGACATTCATTGAAGAGTATTAATCGTACTGATGAATATGTATTCCAAGATTGTATCAGCAGATAAATTCACTAACGCCTCTATCGGTGAGTATTTTGAGTGTCTCGAGGAATCTTGGAATATAATGGAATAGAATTTGCAGAGATAATGTTTTTACTCTCTGCTGATGATCTGGGCATCTTTGATGACTCTAATCAGGATTCAAAAGAGAAAAAAAAACTCTCCATGAATTCTGTTCTTCGTGGGGCCTAACAGTCATTTTGATAAAGCTGAAATTCTGGTGTCTAGGAATGGCGGTAAACATCGAAGATATGAAAAATGGTTTATGGAGGGTGCGCAGCTTAAGACAGCAAAATATTATAATTATCTTGGTGTGTCATTTTTGCTCACGGTTGTCATGGAGACACTGTGCGGAGAAAGTGGCTGTTAAAGCCCATAAGGCTCGGCTCTGTATCAAAAGGTTGGTGTTTAAGTTTCCTAGTATTCCCTCATCTATATTATTTAAGCTGTACGACGGTGAAGTTAAACCAATACTCTTGTCTTGTGCTAAGATTAGGGGCTTCCATGATAGAACCGCTATCAACAGATCTCTTACAAATGTTTTCTAATTCATTCTTAATGTTGGTAAACGACTTTCCAGTAAAGCAGCTTTGGCAGAGTGAGTTAGATGTTGCATCCCTGTTGATTGTACTTTTCACTGGATACCATACTGGTGCAAGTTACTTCAAATGTCTCACTACAGGTACTCTAAGCAGTGTTATATCTTTATGTGTGAACAGGACTCTGCAGGACGATCCACATGTGTAACTCACAATAAGTCTATTTTATATTACAATAGATTTGGAATTTTATGGTTTTATAAAGAAGTTGGTAATATCACTCGTTTGAATTTATGGTAAACTAACGACTTGTTGACAGTGATAAACAGAATACTGTCAGCAAATTCTCACAGTTCTCTCATATGAAACATAATAACGAAATTCCATCTTTATCTTAGATGTTGAACACTATGTTTTACATGTGCAAATGAAGGAGTAGAGAAGGGTGTTCATTCTCTTGAGTTTGCACAAACTATCATTATTATGTAATACTAGATTTAAAAATACAAATATCAGCAAAGTATGTCAAGTTTGTAGCAGCGGTGAACAAGAAGATGAGCTACATTTTCCCTTCAACTGTTCTGCATACCACTCAATTCGAACAAAATAGTTACATGCCTTTAACAATAAAATATCACCCTCATCCATGTATCCATTTCCTGTAGGGATAAATCCCTTATCTGCCTTTTGAATGGGATGATTAGATGCGACCTCCCCTGAGAGCATCAGAGAAAGGTCACCTCATGAGTTCATGTCACAGCAGTTTGTGTGTGATGATTCTTACTGAGAGAGAGAGGAGATAGACGTTCTGGGCGACATGTTTACAACTCCTCCGGCGCCATTGCATTCCCTCGAGAGGGAGATTAAACATTGCTAGTTGGATTTCATATATCATTATTTTCAGCAAATTAACATCCTCACCCTACACCACAATCAGATTTTGAATATCAGGTGGAATCTGTGCCGTTTCAGCCAGAGATTCTGGGTCGTCATTGCATCACCACTTGTGATAGAAGCTCTTAAAAAAAGGCTGAATTTCTCAGAGAGACCCGCCGGGTGTAGCAGATCTCCTATATTATATAGATAGGATATCATATATATTGGTTTCCGACATGGAGCTTTGTATAGCTGCTTCGTAGTGGTTCAAGAACAGCCTTCAAACGTTTTTGGGTTCCTCTGTCTAATCCCTCTCTTGGCAAGATATCAACAGATCAGAGGGTTGCTGCTTGCTGACCCTGCCTCAACTGAATAGCTGTGAGAGGTGTATTTGTGAGGGATTTATGACCATAAAAATAACCACATCTTCTCCTGCTGGAATCTGCCCAACATATGGATTTCCATTCCAGGTGCTTTTGTCCAATAATATCTTATAGGTTTACCACCGTTTCTTCGTACGTCTCTTTATTCTTTGTCTCATTCTACCTTCCTCCATATCCATTTTTCAACTCTTTGTTTCAGCTCACTGTGAGCAGCTTGCCTCCGTAGCCTGGAACTAAGCCTGTGACATTGTGCCCATGTCACTCTCCCATTATGTTTCCTTGCAACGCAAATCCTGGAGGCAGGCACCAAGAAAGACCCGGTTGAAAAAAACCTTTACGCAACCGTTTGTCGCCTGCATGTATGTAGATGCTGGACATGGCATGCACTTTACCTTCTGTATAGCAATCAGATAAAAACAAAAGGAATCTAAACAGTCTAAACAGCCCTGGATAAAATTAATAAAAATATATGATCAGATTATTCTTATTATAAATGACACAGCAGCAATTAACACTACCTTTTCAGCAGAAGGGGCTCTAATTACAGTAAAATAAAAAATGAACCTCGTGGCAAGGGATGCTATATTGTTTTTAAGAAAATAAATATTTGAAGTCTTCAGGGGTTCAAGCAGCTACATTTTTAGAGCAGGTATCTCCTGATTTGTTTGACATGGAGTCAGTTTATATATATTATAATCTCTTTTTCAAGGCACCACTTGCAGTATACTTGTCAGGGCAACCTATACCAGCTGATAATATGCAAGAGCATGGGTAGGACTTCATTGGGTAGGACCTTGATTTTTGTATTTAAATCTGTGTCTTCAGTGCCAGTTCATCATTCATCAAACACATTTCCCCAGTTTATCACAGGAAGAACATCTTAGGTCGTTTTCATACATGATAGTCCAGGAAACTCGGTTGATTTTGTGCTGGAATTGCAACGTTGTTGCACATTTATTTGGTTTGGTTTACTTTCCACTTCAGTTAACCAAAAGAACCAAACTGTCTGAACTATATCACGCAGTCGTAGCACCGCTCGTCTGGGACATAACAGGGAACAGAAATCCCTCCCCTTTCGTCGCTTTATGCCCTATTCGGATGGGACAAGTGTTACCCGGGGACCTGTGGTCATTTTTATTAATTACTGAGCACTTCTATAATTTGTCAAATAAAAATTCCACTTGAAATTACCTCCCTTATTACGGCAACACAGAGGTCAGGTGATCATTTTAGTCCCATGCAAATGGACAACTCACTGTATTGTTGAAACTCCAGTTTCACACCTAACACCTGTTTAAACCAGTGTTAGAAAAATGTCGATGATCAGAGTGCCTTGCATTTCACATTAATTATCGCCATCGTCAGCCAATGAGGTATGGTACGGGAGACACTGGAAGGTTTGGTACCCAGGGAGCACGTCTGACCCGAGAGAAAGGGCCGCCCCATGTTGCGCTGTGGATTTAAAGGGTTTCAGCAGGTGGGCTTGTCCTGGACAAGATGTCCGCGCCACCGGTGATCCCAATCTGCCCACGTGTCTGTCCAACTTTCACAAGCCCTGCCCTTCTGTCCCAGACGCACATCTATGCGCTGACAGCTGAACGCATTGTTACGCTGAGACTTGACTTCATATCCAGGGGGATAATGTCAGTAAATTCAAGTGAAATACAGACTTTACTTATCCTGTGCAAATGCAGCATATGAAACACAGACGGGTGGGATTAGGTGGGATTTTCTAAATCACATGAGGTCCTCAGGTAATATGACATGACATGATAGATCTCCTCGAGTCGATTCATATGCACCTAGTTTGGATTACATCGAACCAACTCTTGAGGAATTATGGCCTTAATTATGGCTTTATCCCCGTTTGGGGATAAAGCTCTCCCTAGTGTCGGAAATATGAACTAATAGATTTAAGTATGATATTTGCCAGATGGATCTCCTTGAGTCATCCTCGGAAATTTTTCTCCAAATCAATCCGGTTCTTCTCCGCATTAAGGTCAATGACGGTATAAAGTTTGAAAATAATCCATGAAATAGTTTTTAATTCCTTCCGTACAGAAAAGCTCCCTCTAGTGACGAAAATATGAACAAAAAGATTTAAGTATGATATTTGCTAGATGGATCTCCTTGAGTCGATTCATATGGACCGAATTTTGACTCAATGGAACCAACAAGCTATGTCCGAAAACTGTGTTTTTCATAAAAAGTGTCCGACAGTGCGTATAATATGAATTAATAAAGTAAAACACAATGTATATGAGATCAATTTCCGCAATTCCATTTATATGTAACAAATTTGTACTCAATCGGACCAACAGTTGAAAAATTAAGGCTTGAAAACCCATGGAGATGAATCTCCCCCTAGTGTCGGATATGTGCAAGTGACTTTTCTCAAAATCCATCCTCTTCTTCCTCACGCTACGTTCTACATGGGTATAAAATTGAAATGATCCATGAAATCTTTTCCTATCTATCTTTCTATCTATCTATGATTAGAGAGTGAGCCAACAGAAAGGAAGGAAGTGAGCAAAATACACAAGACAGGGTCAGGAGGTGTGAATGAAGACATGATATGGTTACTGGTTACTGAATGTGACCATGATAATATGAGGCAGTGAACATTAGATTCAAGCAAGAAACTGAAAACAGAGCCCTAGCGTCTTTATCAACGCTAGAACCTAATTACTTTCTAATAGAAATTTTTCACAAAATTGATGGAAATATATCTCCAATATAATTGTATTAAAATGATGTAAAAGAAAAACAGCTAAAAGGTCTCAGGAACACAAATATCCACACAATCATCTCTATAATCTCCATATAAACTTTAAAATATTTTAGAACATTAGAAAAACACATCATGGAGATGAAAAGGGTCACAATTCCTCCTATACCTCTGAGGACACATTCAGTGACTAAACATTCATAGCTGTGGTTATCCAAGAGGGTACGAACAATCTTTAAATACAAAATCTATTAGTACATTTATCTACATAGATTTTAAAGGTGGAAGTACTCTAAATGTGTGTTGGATGTGTGTTGAACCTCCAACAATGAATCCGAATTAGAATTCCATTCGTAAAGAATTGGAAGAGACTACAGAAGAGTTTTGGAGCGTCGCTGCTCATCTTTGCTTTGTGCTCAGTTCTGAGTCACCCGTGTTCTGGCGGGTCCCATCCTGTAGCCAGACTGTTGTCAGGAGCAGGGCTTCACAGTAACAGCAAATTATCTTGTGATAATGCTGCTCTGCGACCGAACAGATGGGCTCTACCTTAAATGGTACCTGCGCCACTTAAGGTAGACTAAAAGGAGCAGGCAATCTGCCAGATTCTTCGGACATGGCCAACACTGACGTGGCCTTGTTGCTGATTAGTTTGATCTCATTGTCAGCTTCTTCCTGAGCTACCTCGTGGAAACATGAAGGTCCTGTGACTTTTCTCTCAGGTAGTTAGACGTTCTCTGTCTCCCAGACATCTTACATTTAGACATTAGGGCATTGTGCTTTGTGATATGACTGCTTTTAAATTACTTGAAAGCTAAAATGCTATTCACAGACAGCGCTATCTGCTTCCTATATTCATTATAGGAAAATGTTGCTTTCGTCTAAAGCAGTGCCCAAATCATTTGGGGAAAGACTAACAGAGGGATAAGATGGGGGATCATTAGGATGAAAAATTTGGTTTTAATCGTCCAGAGAGCCTGAAGTTCCTTATAGCCAAACATCTCAGAGGCAAACAGCGCCTGTCCAGACACAAGCAGTACCCTTGGCCAATTAATAATATATTATAATACAGCAATATTGTCAGTGTTGTTTGCATATTCATGAACTAAAAGCATAATCCTAACATGACAAATGCTTAGGACATAATTACGCTGCCTATGCCTCATTTATAATAGGGCCATAAATATTTTTTCCCAGAAGACAATTATAATATTTGGTATTTATTGGCTTTTTTTGAGCAAATATAATAGCTAGTCAGGGGATCTACAGCTTAGACAATATTTAAATTCCAACCCCCAAAATAGTTAAGCCCAAAGTTGGTTTTGGGGAAACATGTGTAAGTGATTTGCTGAAAATTGAAATAATGGTGAGATGAAAGTTATTTTTTGTTTTTTTTGTGGTTTTTCTGTTTACCAGCTCTTTTATAGTTTTTGACTAATTTTGCTTTTGTTATTTTGAGAGAATGTTGAAACACTATCAAATACATAAAAAAGGGTTGGCATAATAAGCTGCAGCTTCACCTACAGCTTTCAGTCAAAATTAATATATGAATAGCATTTGTAGTTATGTATGTATTTATATGGGTATATTATTGTTGTACATAATGTAAACATACATGTGTGTGTATGAGCATCGGAGAAATGGAAATATGAACAAAATAAATCTAAATCTAAATAGTTGAAACATTTCTGTATTCAATCACTGAATGTTGGATGAGAGGATGTCATTAATTCTTGGGGTATTTTGTCAAAAAACTAAATACATTCGTAGAATCAACAGAGTCATTATGATCCATCGTCTGAACACTTAGAGAGTTCCAAAATTATCCATCACCAGTTATAGTCCATCAGGTCAAGGGTATTTACCCAAATAAAATCAAGCTACTGTTCTTTTGATTATCTTCTTTCAACTATGCTCCTGTTTTTTTAATGGAATGTTTTCATTAAAGATCAAAAACACCAAATATGCCCAAATTATCCTCCTGACTATACAGTGGTAATGATAGTATTATGTTTTATTAGATTTGATGAAAGAAGATGTAATTTTAATACAATTAGCCCAGTGTTTGATGTCTGTCCGGTGCTGCAGGAGACAACATCTAAGAAGGCATTCATATCATCACTGACATTGAGTGGCTTCTTTTTCTAACTTTTCCCCTTCAACTTCTCCCCTCCAGTGGTCGTGTTGTATCTGCAGGCTGTGGGTACCAAAGAATGGAGGGAGGTAAGATAAGCACTTTCTTTTAGATGTACTCCATCAATAGCCAATATTTTTGTCTACCTAGTCAGACAATATGTGTGTATTTTATTTGTTTGGAATGGAACTTGATTAAACTTTCAAGACTTTCAGTGAAGGCTAAGGAAGAGGAAGTTATTAAAATGAAGTCACTGCAAACCCCCGAGCACATTGTTGGAAATTGGAGGTGTCAACTCCTTCACTTGCCCGCACAGATGTAAGCGAATCTGTCATGCATAAAGAGCTCCACACACCTGACCCAAATGGGTGCATTAATAATACAGGTTAAAGCATAAGAAATAATTAAATTGATCTCATTATGTCAAGTATCTGATGTTAGACTTAAGGAATTCACACCGTGACTCAGCGCCGGCAGAAACTAAATGGAGACCTTTATCCGCCCTCATCACATATTCACCATCTGCTCCTGTCGACTTCTCACTGTCTGTCGCTTTTCAAGGCTGGGTCATGTGAACTTTCCTTCAATGCTGCTCTTTGAAATTCTTCACATTTCTTTTTTAGATACATCCCTCAGGCCCACAGACACATTTTCATCTTTTCATCCCATTCTCCATCCTTTAATTTGCTAATGACATTCTGTGTTTGGTGTCTGCTTTTTCCCACCTATGGATTCAAAGTCACCGCAGATGTGCCAGTGAGGGCTTTTCCATCATGGACCCCCTCACTTCAGGACATCTTGCACTTGTTTGCAAGTTAAGTCATGGCATCAATGAAACATGTGGCATGATCAGAAATCATCAGAGTAAAGATCAGTAAACATGTTGACACCATGAGTTGATAACTGTGCTTCAATAGAAAGCTGACCAATCCTGTCCGTTCATTTTTACATCATGTTTTCATTACAGTGATACTAATGTTATTTTATATTAAGGTTTGACATGATTTATCTCCTTAGTCAAGTTATAGCACCCATTTAGAATTATTAAAAAAAAGACAATTCCAAACAGGTTTTGGAAAAATTTATATGGCCTTTATTCTCGCCAGTACATTTTAAAAAATCCTTTTTGGTACATTTATATAGCAGCGTTTCAGCTGGTTATAATAGACACATTTATCACACATGACTGAGTATAAATATGGATCATTTAATATGAAAATCGATAAACACTGGGAACGAAAGTATCAATATTTTAGTGTTGATCTGTACCTCACTGATCGACATGGATCAGACATAACTTTAAAACACCTTACCACGTAAGCCCCCTTTTTAACACCAAACAATATATGTGATACAATGTGTGTTCCGCATCTTTCTATCTGAGCCAACCTTAATTTTGTAAGCAAAATTGGTACAGTGGCTATTTCTGTGGCCTTCAGGGGTTATCCTTCACTCTCCTCATGTGTCAATGAGCTTTTGGTGCCCTTGAACCTGTTGAAGGTTCCCCAGTTTTCTGTCTTCATACCACTTCCTAAGGTATTAACCATTGCAGACTGGAAATAACCATCAAGACCCAAGGTTTTAAGATGCACATTTGCCCATTTCTCTTGGTTCCAACACATCAACATCAAAGACAGATAAATCTAATTTCAACTGTCAGTTTATAGTTTTATGGCTCTTCCACGTATGTCAGCTATTACTGTACTTTCCAGGTTTATTTATTAATCTATTCAGTTGTTATTTTCCTTTTCTCATCTCTCATCATGACACTTGTGGTCACACTGTGCTTCAGTCAGAAGAACTGAGGGTCTTTATTATTAGCACTTCTTCTTTATGTTATTTTTTGTGCAAAAATATGCCTTCTGTGGTTGGAATAGAAATCCTCCTCTTACAAGCCACAGAACCCTCCGACTGCTGCCAAAGCTGTAGATTTAGGGTGATATATTTGCTTCATTTACCTTTCTTACACTGAATTAACTTTAGTTCCCAGAGGTTTTGCTGATTATCGGTAAATGAAATGGCCGGGTTAAAGATGGTAGCAATAGATAAATGGTTTCATGATAGACATTTGATTGATCTGTGTTGAAACCATACATGTCTGGTCATCTGCTCAGCTTGGTCTCACATCTCACAATGTATAACGAAGCCAATCCAAGACGCTCACCCACATCACCGCAGCACCTATTAATCAATCACACCTGGGTTGGATTATAAACCAAAGGCCTCCAGCCCTAAAAATAGAAGCGTTACAAGGATACACCTTGGGATTTTCCCTTCAGGTCAATGCGTCAGTGGTGGATTTGTAGGGGACACACCTGATAGCTCAGATTATGTGCACTGAACGCTAAAGACATGAGGGAAGGAATTGACGCTTTGGCGAGGCAGTGCTTAGATCAATAGCTCATTACACGCTCCTGTTGGACCTGGATATAGAGGCGTGGCTGGCAGTCCACCTGAGGGATTACTGGTGCGATTGTCATGGAGATTAAAAAAAAATAACATGGGAGAGTCCCAGGAGAGAAGCTTGAACCAGGACTCTAAGCTGGCAGGATGGAGAGCTGGCTCTAATGAAGTGGTCGGATTTCTCCTGGGAGATTTAGTACCGGGCACGATGAAGCTCAGAGTGGCTTCATACTCACAAATCAAATTGGTATTCAATCCGGTGTCAAAGTGATGCTAATGTGTTTGTTGTTTTATTTGCATCTCTGTATGCTTAGTTATAATCTGACCAATACCACTTTCTTTCTTTGTGTGCAGTTTGGCAGGACAGAGGTGATCGACAACACTCGGAATCCAGATTTTGTTAGAAAGTTTGTCCTGGATTTCTTCTTCGAAGAGAAACAAAATCTTAGATTTGATGTGTAAGTAATCTACCAGTGTTTCATTCCACTGGAAACTTAAAAAAAAAAAAAAAAAACCTCGTTGTTCTGGTAAAACTGAATAAAATATAATGTAATATGGATTCAGTATGTAAGTAATTGATTTAATAATTAATGGATTCAGTGACTGGTGAAAGGATACATTCAGCCGGATAATTAAAATAAATGAATGTTGAAATAAGATGCAGGGGTGAGGTAAAATGAGATTTAACAAAGCTCCACTGGTTTGATTAATGTTTACCAGCGTAGTCATTCTGCCCGTGGGCCTCTAGTAGCTCACGTACATCCTGTTTGGTTCAGGTTTTACCGCTTTACTGCTCAGTAGAGCCTGTAGAACAGTGATTTGTATGTAGTGTGAACATGTTGGCATCGATTATACCCTCATGTAGTGTTTCACGCATTTATATCTCCACAGCATTGTTCTGCATTGTTAAATGATTTTTATGTTCACTTAAAAGAGAACGATTAAGGTGACACCAAATTAAGAAACATTCTACACTTCATTAGGTGTTCTTTTTTAAAACAACATTTAGACACATGTATAAAGAATAAATAATATAGCACTCAATAATTAATGATGGTTCACAACTATGCAGTATCAAGCTACCGTAGCACCAACTATTCTGAGGCAAAGTGGTACATATAATAATGTGCTCACCATTTGGCAAGCAACGGCTCTCTGTTACCTTTTATATCTATTGAGTTATAGCAGTGTATTAGCGATTTGTCAAGAGCTTACAACTTCATTAGGAAGGTTGTTACAAACAATATTTTAACATTTCCCTCAGAGATGTGTACGTACCCATAATAAAGATTATTAGGATATACTGTCCTAAAGTAGGGACGAATGTTTCAAGCTCAAGTTTTTCAGGACTAGTACCTGCAGCTGACCACGTTTTTTTTTGCAGGTACAACGTGGACTCCAGAAGTTGTAATATTTCCAAATATGTAAGTACAGTATGTTGAAATCAAACTTTCCTTAGTCTTGTAATGTACATCAGTGTGTTAAGCAGTATTACAGTGTAATAACACAATGATTATTTTGCATGAAAAGGTGAATTCTTTGCCTTTCATTTTTATTAAATAAGCTCTAAATTCCTCTCTTTTTTCTTTTTAAACAAATCAACTTGTGGGAGTGCAGAAGGTGAGTGTTACCTATGTATTTTGGGAAGAAAAGATCATTCATTTATTTCATTTATATTTCACAATATATGTCATGGCCCTCAGATAAGATTTAGGATTTGTTTGAACCCTTTTTTTCGTATTGATTTGATATTTTCTGTTCTCTCCCATTCTTCTATCTCAATTCATGAAGGACAACAGCTTCCATCCTCCAGCTCCCATTGTGTTGTTCCTCATTTTGTCTGTCTGAGTTTTATTCCTCTATCAGGTAAAACTATTTTCAGAACTGCTCTTCAAAGGGAGGGCAGGCACTGCTGCAGATTATGCATGTCTGGTTGTTTAAAGGAAAAATCCGCCTTTTTATGTCGCCGTATGTTTGTCTCTGGAGTTTGCAAGAGGGCTTTAAACCTCAAAATATTTTGTTAAAGTAAATTATTGATTAAAGGTGAAAAACATTTTTTCCCCTCCTGTTAGGAAATTTGAATTATGCACAGTGTGGCTGCTTTCTGAACAATCATTGGTCAACAATTACCTGAATAATATACTGTAAAAATACTTTTGTAGAATTCACTGTAATTTACTGTGCATTTGAACAGTAAATTACGAAACAATTTACATTCAAAGCATTGAAAGTATTTTACTTTAGTAAATCAAAATATACTTAATGTTAAATTCATAAGGAGGATTCAAAGATGTGAGATTAAACTTTAATAGAACTGTAAAAAGTTAACATTTCCATTACTTCATCTTCTAATTATGCGGGCATTCATTATTCCTGTTGAGTTCATTATCTTAAGTGTCCTCACTGTTTATTAGAGGAGATGAAGTCCAGAATGTTTACAGTCATTATTATTGTTGTATTTCATTAAATGATCCACATGATCACCCCTGTGCTACGTTAGAAACTAATTTCGAAAAGTTTAAGAGTTCTCCAATAAATTCGATTTCTGTCTCTACCCAGCATGCTGCGTTTGCTTACCATTTGACTGTATGTGATGAGGGCCGGCTGCTGCAACACTATGCTTAAAACCAAATCAATGAAAGCTGTTACACAAGGTGTGAGGGCAGCGTGGCCGTGGTGTGTAGGTGCCATCGCAATCTGTAACACAGCTGTAAAAATAGGCTCATCCACTATTTATATTTCTGTGCTCAATCTCCTGTAAGATTGTGTTTGGCATTTACAAGCATTAGCTCTCAGTGATGTGTTAGTATTAATGAACACATCCAGTGGGCACGGGGAGGCGTCTGTCAGAAACTGTTATTAGTGGGGAAACAACAATCCAACGCTTGGGGAATTTTGCTTCACAATGAAGAGAAGAGCCTGCATTAAAGTATTAAAAGTGTCATTTCTATAAATGCCTGACTGCCACAAGTGAGTTATCCCTGTGGTAACTTCTCCGACACCTCCAGCCCTCCTAAAACCAGATGAAGACCATATAGTAGACTAAATAAAACATGAAGTATATGACATTCTTACATAATTTTTTCGAAAGCGTCAAAGTGAAGGTGAAAGTGAAAGTGAAGCACAGAATCTACTTTCTGCTAATATTATGAGTTTTACCCAGACAGCAGATGATTTGGACATTAATGAACAGCCTGTAAGGATAATGTAAAGGAGGTGAAGCTCATGAAGCTTTTAGCACATTTAAGTTCTCCGAAGGTAAGGCTTTGTCAATAAAATCCTCATAAAATGTGCAGATTTTACTTTCACTTGAAATACAATGAAGATGAAGAAGAGCAGCAAATCTATGACAAAATCTCCAGCAGCAAATTAATCAGAAACCTGTTCACAATGAGAGGAGTACTTCTCTCATTTTGAAGATGAGAGGAGAAGTACTGTGAAGCTGAGGCACTGACTAAGAAGACCCTAAAATGAGTCCAATCTCCCATCCAATCATTCCTTGTTTGCTGTTGTTTTAGACCTGTCTGGTATTTTAAGACATTTCCAGTCTGTCTTGTTTTTCTTCCGACCCACCCTAAGAACTCGGATGAGGTTAGCAACAATTTATAAGCAGTTTATTGATCGTGTCTTTGAGGAGGATGATGAACAGCAGTCTTTCAGAGGGGAGTGGATCGTATCAGACTTGGCGTGGCGGGACGGCAAATGGTGGCAGATGACTGAGTACAGCTGGCTCCACAAAGGAGATTATGCTTTCACTCCTTTGCGTTTGTCTGTTTGTTTGTTTTTGAGGTGGATTACAGAAAAACTGCAGGACGGATTTGCATGAACTTTTACAGAGGAGTAAACTTTGGTAAATCCTAATTTTGTTGCCATAACCTGTTTTGCAGGATTTGAATATTGACACTGCTCCAAAAAATTATGGGATCACTTAAATCACAGTCTGGATCTCCATGAAAGAAACATTCAAGTTGAAAATCTTTATTGTTATACATTGCGTAATTTGTTTAGAACAAAATTATGCAAGAAGGATCAATGGAAATCAAAATAATTAAACCATGAACGGCTGGATTCTAAATTACACCAAAAATCTAAGTGAGAAACTGAAATGACAGCCTTGATCCAACTCTAGTGAATATCATCACAACAACTCATAATGTGAATCATGAGTGTGTTTGAGCCCCACATGCGCAAGGGACCTCCTGAAAACGTCTGGATATGCTCCTGAAGAGATGGAGCATGGTGTCCTTGGGGATCTCTTCCCAGAACTGGATCAGGGCTCCTGGACAGTCTGTGGTCAGTGGTGGTGGCATCTGATGCAACAATATCAAAGTCTCACAGGTTCTCAGGCGGACTTCGGTTTGGGGAACATGAGGATCAGTCAATGGCATCAATTCCTTCAGCAGGACCACCAAACCAAAGCAGCAGCATAATGTTCACCATACTGCTCCCAAGCTTAGTACTGCTGTCATATGACCTCAGTTTGAACCTGCTCTCATCTGTGAAGAGAACGGGCACCAACGGAGAAACTGCCAATTCTGCTGTTCTCTGGTTAACACCAACTGAGCTCTATGCTAACTTGTAGTATAGTATAGCATAGTTGGAGAGAAATGAATTGTGGCTACAACCTGCCAAACTATTAAACATGTTTGCAATCTCTGAGTGCTTTTCTAGTTGACTGGGAGATTGTTGCTGGCTGTTGTTAGCAGAGTGTAACCGGTGGACCATGGACCTGAGGAACAGGGGGGGCGAAGAGGTAGGCAGGTAGCATTTGTAAAAAGGTCACGTATATCCACCTTGTTTGTAGACGGAACAATATGGCAGAAACTGGAGTACAGGGCTGGGGAATATACAGTAGGTAGCAATGTCTTGAGAAGTAGATTGGTCTCCGCTTTGAGAGATAGCAGTTTGATGTAGCTCAGGTGTGTTGGTGAGATGGCAGCAGGGAGGTCTGTTGTTTATCCACATCCATAAAGATGGAGACAAAGGCAGAGAGATTGACAAGATAGGGGAGGAATACGAACAACAAGTGTGTTTGTGTGTGTGGGGGGGATCAGTCAGAGCTGGTATGAATTGTGGAATTGATTGACCTTCAATCATAGCACTCAACTTTGCTGAAGAGTATCTTGATAAGAGAAATATACCATGACCTTAAACCCCTTACATAGCCCACTTTAGTCTGCATATGCTAACTGGCCCATGTTTAAACAAACAGTGTTGAGCAGGGTCCACATTAAGATAGAGTGGGAGTGGAGGAAGAGGATAAGTCATGGAAATACCATAGCTGGATTTGTAGATTTGCCACAGGGTCCAGTCAACAGGGCAAGAACATGACCACCAGCTCAATGGCTAACTGGGCTAACTGATAACATTAAAGTTTCTTCAGAAACTATTAAAAATGGTCCAATATTTAAACCAGATCTTGATCATAGACAATGTTTTCAAAGTGGCCTTTTAACATTTGATGTCATTTAAATGACTGGTCATAACTGTAGAGCTGTAGTTTAGGTCTCATGACAGTTTGATACATCCATAATAGTTAGCATGGTTATCATGGGTAGCATCTCCAGTCATTGTTTGCTGTCATCGTTATATATTATTCAGCAAAATAAACTTCAGGACTGCTATAGCCTGTGGGTCCATACCATTCCATCTTCAATTTAATAAGTTTTGTCTTTTTAATGAACTTTTATTTAATTGTTTTTCTATCGGTTTGTTATTTGTCCGCATTGTTGACACTTTGTAAACTCCATTTTGAAAGATTATCTTAAAATATAGTTATTTGTAGTGAAGTCAGTGTCCAATGTAAGTGTTGCGTTAGTACAAATTACCTTCTTAAATTCAGTATTTTTAATTCAGTATGTAGAGCAGATCGGTTCGATCCCAGCACTTGACGCTATATGCCATGGGTCCATGAGAAAGACTCTTAAACCCCACCCCCCAGGGCCGCCCACTGCTCCTCCAGGATAGGTAAAATACAGAAAATTAATTTCCCATGTTAGATAGCGTATAACATGTATGACTGGGTGATAAAAATAAAATATATATTATTATTATTTTTCGATTCAGTGTCTTTCACGACTGAGCAACGCTGTCTAATAACATTTGATTTCTTTAACGTCGCTGAAATTGTAGGATTAATAAAAATTCAAAAGGTTAAACCAATCATAAAAGTTAATGCAATCCATCACTTGACTCATATAAAACAAAACGTATCATGTCACAACATCAACATATGTGCGTGGTGAGTTTATGGTTGGTGTATGACTGTGTAGTCGTAAGAACTACTTTACAGCTACACCGCCGCCCGTCGGTGGTGCCAGTTGGTAGAGCGGTTGTCCACTTATCTGAAAGTCGGTGGTTCAAACCTTTCAAACTTTAACATGTGATGCATCATGAGAGAGTGAGCTTTTAGGAAAGGATTGGAATCAGATAACTGCGTAAATCATCAGTGTCACCATCCAGTACTAACGGAGCAGAGATGTTATGAGAGGCCAGCAGCCAGACAAAGAAAGGAGTACGATGACAAATTATTATACAGTTTCATCTCTACCGAAGATCCATCATGCCTCTCAGTGTGGAGAGGGGCTGGAATTGTGAAACTAAGCAATGGTTCCCAGCAAGTTTCAAATAAAGATAATGAAAAATCATCTGACACCAGCCAACAAGGGTGAAGAGTTTTTTATTTACGCTGAAAGACAGCACAATTGACAAGCACAAATTATGTCTGGAATGTTTGGAAAGGTGTCTGAGGAGATTTGCCTCTCAGGGAGGCACATGTGCAGAGATCAGGGAAAATAAAGTGCACATTAAAAATAATAATAGATATGGCTTTGGAGGGGTTTTGGATACAATTTCCAATTTATTGACAGTTAGTGCTGTTGCAATCCTATAACTATTCTCACACTTTTTTGAGGAAAGCTGAGATATTAAAGCCTATTATTTATAAGGAATGAGTAGAGAGAGAGACCTGGAGCTCCGTGTCTGCCTCATCCACCTCTGTCTAAATAGAGTTGTTGTTTCTCCCAGCCTCAGGTTTCCATCTGACAAGAAATCACATTTACCATTGTCTCCCTCAATAGCCACTCACTGTGTGTGTGTGTGTGTGTGTCCGTGTGGGTGTATATGCCGTATATACCGAGTGTATCTTTTTAGATATTGGTTAGACTGGGGTTGCTGCAAGCTTTTTTGCATACTTTAAAAGCCGCTGTGACTGTAAAAAGGTTGAGAAATGCTGGTCAGCCAAAAACAAAGTAATTTGGAACTAAAGAGAGAGGTTAGTTGTCTGATACAAACCGCTGAAGCATCACATTAGTTTCAGATGAAAGATGGGATGCATTTTATATTATGTAGAGCAACGCATTATATAGAGCCGCATTCAAAAATAATACTTATAATTATGACACATATAACAAACTTATTTCAATGTGCATTGGTGAATGTGTTAACTGTTTATGAAGGAAGATGTTGCAGATCATTCATTCATTATTTCTGAGTTATTTAGAGTCCTATGTGAGACTTTGGCTTGGCCTGGTCATGCAATTAATTCTCTGTCTTTTATACTGTTTTCCTCTGAAGGACTTTTTGGGCCAGACATTTTGTACCCTTGGAGAAATCATTGGTTCCACAGGAGGGCGGCTGGAGAGGACTCTCTCGTAAGTCCACTCAACATCTAAAAACCCGGCCTGTGCTTATTTTATTCAGCTGTTCATTATTATTACTTTATCATTATTTATCAAGCACCACCACAAATACATAAGTCTCAAAGCAGAGAAGGTCCAGTTTCCTCCAAATTTAGCTTCCTAGCTAATGTCCAGGTGTTTATGTTCATAGGGCTAAATTGCTAAAATGAAACATGACATAATCCATTATTATAATGATGGTGTGTATAGCCTCACAGAGTTTTGAGGTATATTTATGGAACAGAGACGCTTTTTTATTGCTTTGTTTAGTGAATAATGCACAAACATGTCATGATATTTTCATAGCTGTGGTAGCTTTGCTTAACTTCTGGATCAAGCAGTCATGTGACTAACAGTAAAACTCAACTTGCAGCTTGTCGCGAAAACAACAAAAAAGGCTTCGAGCTTCTGTAACACCCAAACTTCCCCATGGGGATTAATACATTTCTTTCTATTCTATTCTATTCTATTCTAATACACACGTGTAACTTACTAATACATGCATGGTTTTAAATCTCCCCTGTAGGGCTCCATAACAGCAAGAGATAATTCCATCAAAATGTGTAATTAACAGCGTATAATTCATGTGATATATCAACACCTATATGTATATTTTACCTTTTGACCATTAAATAGCCTTATATTTTACTGTAGAGTGTTTAGAGCTGTTTCCAGTTATTAGATCATGACAGTCCTGACCAACATGTGGCAAACTGAACTTTAATGACTGAACTAAGATTGGGTGTTTCAATGTTGTACAAAAGCAGCTGAAGCTGACCAAAATGTTTTGTTGTTAGCAAAGTCAGTATATTTAATATTGACGCATGAATACAGAATCTGCTCATAGTTTCCGTGTCATCATGAGTGCGTGAGAGAAATCACCTGATTTGTTTTTGGTGGTGCATAAAGGAATGACTGGAGGCAGAGAGAGATATGAGGTCAGAGAAATCAAAAATATTTGGATCTATTTTATTGCAAAAGAAAGCTATTCCCCCCTTTGTGCCGGTGAGCTCATAATCTAGGGTGCAGGGAAACTATTCTTCACAGTAAAACCCATTGTTGTAGCAGCAGCGTCTTCATCAGAAGCCGTCTAATATCACCTGAACGTGAAATACTGCTTGATTGCCTTTGGGAGGAAGAAACACAATTAGATTTTTTGTTTCTGTTTAATTTGTAGCTACTTGTACGAGCTTTCCCCTTTTCAGTCTTTACAGAAATGTTTTTTAAGATGGAAATTTAAATGAGGAAAAAGTATGCATTGATGTGTTTTAAGACTTTTTGACCTAAATGTAACGGATTTTCTGATGCTGTGTATAAGTTGGCGCAACAGCTGATTTTTGAAAGATTGAAGACGGAATTCTTTGAAGCTGATGTAAAAATAATGTCACTGACTCAAGAAATTCAGAGTCAGAGATCAACAGAACAGAAATGAAGGTGAGGGGTAAGATTCCAGTATATGATAGGTTTTGTCATTGAGTCTCTGTTTACCATGACAGTTTAAGCTTTAGTCCTGTCACATTAAAGGTGAAGTGGGAGGTTTCTACCTTAAAACCGGTAAGCTGAAATGTTGCATTACGTCACCTTATGTTGTATTATGTTATGTTGTATCATGTGATATTGCAATACATTAAGTTACATTATATTGCCTTAAGTTACATTATGTCGCAAATGTCATCCAGCCTATCTTTCATTCAACTACCAGCAGTGCTGTCCTGATGACATTCTACACGTGTGAAATAGATTCTCAGCGGAGAATTTAGGTTATATATTCACATTTGCTGAGTCAAACATTCATATTGCCATAGAACACAAGAGTTCAGTTACAGCAGCATAACTTTTTTAAGAATTTTATATATTTAGTCAGCTGAAAATAATTTTTCTTCCGGTGTCCTTCAGGCACTATTAATCATTAACGCTGCAAATCATCTATAGGCTAAAAGAATGACGAACATACAGAAACTGTAAATTACCTTTCATGGTTGGTTTTGATTAGCTGCCAATTTGAATTTTACACTGCTTATATATTGAGTGATGGACATCACCAGCCTGAAAAAACAATGTAAAGAAATAAATCTTTGTGTTGTGTGGGTGGGTGGGAGTTGACTTTATTGATTTCAATTATCCTTAAATATATTTTTATATATTCATATTTTACACAATTATTTGCATGTTTAGCGCATGTATAAATACCGAAATTCATATTCTATAAACAACCAGATCGTTGTGTGCACAAAAATGACTGACATGATGACAGAATATTCAGAATCCAAAAATATATTCTACTACTGTCTGTTGTAGGACAAGCTGCCTCATCAATGCAGCTCTAGTTACTGTAAAAGACTAATTACAATGAGCAGTCATAGCTAAAAAGATAAAAATTGTAATTTTGGGATAATGATAGAACTCTTCATAAGTAATGTTTTTTTTTTTTTTAATGAATAACGTAAAATACATCAAGATGTATCTTTTAAAAATATAGTGTTGACAGATGTCTCATTTCCTCTATCTTTGGTATATCTGCTCTGCTGTAATAGACAAAGGTCCAACAAAAGAAAATTAAAGTTTATAAAAACAATTTTAACTGTCATTACTATGACAAAAACAATTATCTTTGAATCATAAATGTCCTAAGTGCTGGCAAAATTCCCAAGATTTTCCACATATTTTAAACAGAAATAATGCTTTAAAACTAGCTTATATGTGGGCTAATATTTGTTGTTAAAAAGGAAATTAGGATTAATGTTAGCAGTGCCATACCACAATATGTCCAAACTACATCTAAAACGGTGTCCACTATTTTTAATATATATATAAAATAAAATTCACTTTCAAACTCCAATAATTTGAATACTATATTCTCTTGATATTTTTAACCAGCTTGGTACATCATTAACATTCCGCTCAACCAACAGCCCTACTAGCAAACTAATAATGGAGAATTAAAACCACAATAACAATGTTATCGCTTTGATAGAGTTTCTGCCAAGTTCTAAACTTGGACTGACTTTAACGGGCCTTGGCAGTGAGCAAAAGCCCATAAACTGCTTGGGGGCATTTTATGGGCCTTGCAGCGGTTTGTATGATTGACAGGTTTACAAAGCTTTGCATGTTTTGACAGTAATGGTCAACTCCAAAACCACAGTCCGAGCTTAGTAAGGGACAAAGAAAACAACAGAAAAGAAAAATGCTTATAGTGCAATACAGTGTTTTATAACCTGCTATCACTGGGATGTTAAGTAAATGTGGTGTCCGGATGAACCTGATAGTCAAAAGGTTCACTGCAATTTATTAAGCTTGAGCTAAAAGCAACAATTGTTTGCACAACACAGTTACATTTGGCAATAAATAAGAGATTCACAGATGCGTGACCTACATTTTAATAAAACTGAGACGTACAATTAATCAAACTGATCACAAACTGCCATCAGTTGAATTTGATAAATCATTTTTTCACTGTATCCATAAATATTTAAGTCATCTTAAGGAGAGAAAGAGAGATAAGTGAATGGTAACATGGAATAATACACCGGGCTGAAGGGCTATTATAATAATTTATTATATTATTACTAGGAGACAATTGAAGTACTAACAAAAGGAATTTTTCCAATCTTTCAAATTAAGCTATGACTGATTAGAAATTCTGAAAGCATTTAATCTCAATTTGGAAAACTAATTTGGATAGGGGTCCACCTATTTACCAACTAAATAATTCAACAATCTAATTAATAAATGACTGTATTCAACTCTTTACTACTTTAACAGATAATGTATCTCTATATTTATGTCTAAGGACAAATTAAAAAAAAGATATAATAAATTGGAATTAAATAATTAGTCGAACAGTAAACATCTGGAATCTATGAAAATACATGCATTCAATACTATCCAGCCAAATGTTTTGGCAACGAAAAGACATACCCTATGTTTCAAGTGCAGATTTATAAACATTGAGGATACAAACCACCTGATCCACATTGTGAAGGTGTCAGGTCAGGTGACTGGTGACCCACAGATCCCAATGAAGGCTATTTTTGACCGGTGAAGCCAGGTCTTTACTGGACTAAGCAGACCATCTGCTACATTCTGAGTTTGTATATCCTCCTTCAGGCTAGAGATCTGGATTCCTTCAATTCAAGTGTAATAGGAGTAAAAAGCCTTTGTTTCTTGGGAATATTGCACATGCAATATTCAGATGCTCAGATTTAGCTTAAATTAACACAGCTCAGATATTCAGATCTAATTTGACCATTTTAGAGACTGCATTTTTTTTTCATGTAATCTTGTGTTATTGTATGTTCAGGAAATAATTTTAGAATTCATTAGTTGTATTAGTTTTGTGGCTTATTCAAATATTCATGACCATGGGGACTCTGGCATACAGGCTTTCAAGAAGAAGATGAAGACTTTGAGTTTGTGAAAGACCTATAGAGAGTGCAAGACTCAGTTAAGAGGTCAGCAGAATTTACTTCATGAGCCTCTCTCCCGCACCCATACAGAGTATCGACTTTCGAGGAAACTTCGAGGTCGCGAAGTTTCCGGACTGATTGAAACCAGATTGACTCGCTACAGGCTTTAATCTAGGATGCCTTTTTATAAAAGCAATCTAATGGTTGTAGACACTGTTTTCGATGTATCGAGAAGACCATAGTGTTCAACAATTAATGTAACAAACTACGGATATTCATAAATAAGACTATTTTGTTTATTTTTTTCCTTTCAAATGCGAACAAGGGTATAACGAAAAAAGGGTTGGAGCTCAAGTAGTCACAATAACCATAATAGTTTAATTTCATTACTAACAATATCTTCCCTAAGTACAACTGGAATGTGCTCCATGTTCAGCTCCACTATCTTTGGATATAATTTTTTCATATAACCGACCTCCTCCGCAATCAGATCCCATTAATTAAAAGTATCAACCAGGCATCTCACTGATCAACTCTGAACCTCATTCTGATTTAACACCATATTGAAGCGAACCAAGTCCTTCCTGTTAGCTGGACACATAAATCTAACACGATCTGTGCGGATACAGTTTCATCTGAAATGAACCATGAAAAGTTTCACGAAATGCCCTAAGATCAAGAGGAAGTGACAGTTTGATTACTATTGTAGTTGTTTTCTTCTTACCACATGCTCCTTCCTGTTTTTGTTTTTCTTCAGCCACACAGCCAATTGTTCACACAGGTTCTCACACTCGTTTGAGGGGCAGAGTATTAAAGGTCTCAAAATCACTTCTAATATCCCATCTATCCATCCATTTTCTGGATCCACTCATCCGGCGCAGGGTCACCAACTTGAACCAATCCCAGTCGATATTCAGCGAGAGGCAGGGTACCAGTACCCTGAACGAGTCGCCAGTTAATTAAAGGGCTAATGATGTTATTTTGCTGTCAAAAAGAACAATCACCTATTGCTCAAGAGAGTCCAGATCGGGCTCAGAGTGTGAAACATCATCTGCCGCCACAACCATTGCACAACGTCTGCCCTTCCATCCTCTGACATTTAGGTCATTAACGCATGAATGCTATTTCTGGAACTTTGCAAACCAGCACAAAGATATGGCCAATTCTTTTCTTTCAACACTTTAGGGTTCTTTAATTCAACCCATTGAATCAAATAAATCAGGTCTTGTTGGTCTGACATTTTATATCATTATTATAATTGTTATATAATACTGATTTTAGATTTTAATCGGGAGGGACCGAAAATGAGATAAATATGAAAGTTTATCTTCGATCATAATTGAAGGGTAACTGCCTCAAGCAGCAGCAGCAAGGCATATCCCTTCCTTTGGAGTCTGGATGCTGGTGGTGGTGGCTGATGACTCTACTGCGACTGATGAATGATAATGAGGCTGATTAATATGCTGGGACTAAGCAAATGATAGGCTAATGATGGTGAAAAACCTTGATATTGCATAGCCAAGTGACGAGTACCGCTGATATCAATTGATGCCCTAAACTGTGAATCAGGTAATTGAAACCGAGCAAGTATGCAATGTGAGAATAACCAAGAGGTATTAGCTGTAACTGTGGCCCAAGTGTGCAAGGGGAGCAAGGGGATAATCTTCATGACTGTTTTACAAGTTAGTAGTTGCAATAGCACCAACACCCTCACAGCCAAACTAACTCAACCAAGCTAGCCAGCAGCTGTGCTAAATCGGTCTCAAGAACAAGATCTGATCCATTCAAATCCAAGATTATATTCCAGTGCAGACAATCCACAAAATCCACAAAGCCCAAAATCCACATTCTAGATGAATTTAGGTAATCTGCATTGTGGTGTTTATACGGACAAGCTAAAGGCAGCAAAGCTTACATCTGTTGTAATATTTGTATCAGCACATTTGCAATCCAGAATACTAAAATGTCCACAAGCATGTTGTCCAAGCTTTAAGATTCAAAATTGGTGGACTCTTGTCTTCCACAATTTTTTTTTCTTTTTCTTTTTTTTTTTTTTCTGCCCAGACAAAAATACAGCATGGCCCCAATTGCCTTTCAGGACAGATATTTTAATTTTTGAAAGAACAGTCCGTACAAATAAAAAACAATGCAGCAGAAATATGTAATCTTATTCCCCAAGGATCCCTCCACACACCTCACGTCTGTTAGTTTGTCACAAAAACACTTGCTCCCCCTCCACACCCTCCCCTCCAATACACTGCCCTCCTCTCCACGAAAGGCTCGACGCTTTGCCTGTTGACAGCCTGAAAGAATTATTGAAAAAAAAAATGAAAGCAACAAAAACTCCTCTAGAAAAAGGCTAAAATTGAAAACAATAACAGCAATCACTATTACTTCCTTATGGTCAGTGTCTCTAATGGCTGCCTGCGGGGAAGAAACAGCCATTAGGAGTTCCTGATGGATCTGAACACAACGGATCCCAGAGGCAGATACGAAGCAGTAGGAAGCTAAAAAAAAGGGGGCTTGGAAAGTGAAGGTATGCATACGATGGCAGATATCACCATAGAAAAAAGGAAGAAAGGGTGATGAAGAATAGGAAAGCAGAGGAATGAAATGTGTAGAAGATTAAAAAGGTGCAAAAGATTGAAGAGGGGAGAGGATGATGAAGTTGGGATAAGGGAGAGATGGATGCACGGATGGACGAGACTCCCTACAGAGGCAGAAAGAGGCAGATTTATTGTGTTCTTTTTTCAGAATGCTAAGTCATTTAGAAAAATCTTTTCACATGTCGTGCAGGTTGAGCTATGGGAGATTACCCACACACACACAAACATTCACACACGCAAACACACACACACACACACCAACCCACAAAAGATATATGGTTGTGGTAGCCTCCACATATTGGTGGGTGTATTTTTATAGGTCAACAGTTTTAGAAACACTTAATGTTGTGTGGCCCACAATGCACTTTTTCACTCACCTGTTTGTTGCTATGGCAACTGAGTTGGGCTTTAAGCCGATGCAGGAACAGTATAAAAAATGAATTCCAAAAGATTACTTTGAAAAATAAAAAAAATAGTAGGGGACATGTTGAACACTTTACATTTTATAGTTATAGAAATAAAACTTAAACTTTGATAAAAATATGTACATAGTTGTGTGAATTATTTTACATAGGAAGCAGAGCCAAGCATGACAAATATTTTTTTCTGCTTCATCACAGCTTGTAGCTGACAACTCAACAAAAACCAGACAATCATCCATCTGTAAATTTGAGCGTCTGAGAAATAAGCCTGATCTATTAACATTCCCAAACGCTGACAGACAACCATATGGAGATTGATGAGGTGGATGCCAGATGAAACAAGCAGTCCATAGAAATGCCTTTGTTGTTTCAGTAAGACGGCAGAACAGCCTGTGTTATTAAACTATAGCAGAATTATTTTAAGACATCAGTTGGAACAGGGTAATGTGTTTAATTGGGCCTAGTTGTTGGTATGGATTGAACTCTATGAGTGATCTCATATATTATGTGAATGTTATGATAGAGGTCAGGGCACACTGCACAGTCACAAGATGAAGGACGTGTCGCGTTAATGTTCCTGAGATGCTGCTGGCGGCCCATTCAGAGAAGATAATGTTTAAAGAAAGTCATGCCTTTGCAATAAAGTGAAGAACAGACAGGTTTCCCCACATTGTTAGATAGTTGCAGATAGTGATAGATTTTCACTGTATTTTGCTGTGACCTCATCATAAAGTCCTTTTGTTACAAACTCCTATAATGAAACATATCTCAGAGAGCATGAACCTGTAGCGAGGCACCTCAGTTCTCGACATGTCACATCACCCACAGGCAATAGTCCCGTGATAGATGACCCTCATGATATTACTTATCACATTGGCATCATATGATTCCAAAAACTATTTAACGCATGCCAGTTTTCTTCAGGCTGTAGTTTAGTAGCATTTGAGGATCAAATCCAACACATTTCACCCTTGTGCTTCACTTCATCAAACTTTACTTCACTCTACTTACTGAATGTCTGCTTCTTTAATATGCCATAACGTACAGTTCTACACCAACTTCTTCTACTACTAATAATAATATAATTATTAGCATTTATTAATTTTCCACTTTTATTGAGTAAAGCTTTCTTTTATCAACATCTGCCCTGTTCATAACTATTTAATATTATTTTTCAGACTTTTAATCCTTTAAATATTACGTTGTTTACATAATTACCCTGTTTTTTAGAGCGTGAGACGATGCTTGACGAATGCAGGAAAAGTGTAAGGGTGACAATTTTCAAGAACAAGGCTGATGTTCAGACCTGTAGCAGCTACAGGTGGATACATTTGATGAGCCACACAATGAAGATCCGGCAGAGAGTAATGGCAAGAAATGGCACTACATATGAGATGTTTGCTTGAGAGTGCTGATGGAGAATTACAGAGATGGTCAGAAGGTTTGGAAGCATTGCATCTTTGTGGATTGTGATGAAAAACATACAACAGAGTGGTGAGATTGCATGAAGAAGTCTGGAGTGACAGAGAAGTATGTTAGAGTTGTAAAGGAAACGTATGAAGGCAGTATGACAGCGGTGAGGTGTTCAGTAGGAAACAGGGATGGGTTCATGGTTCGGCTCTGAGCCCTTTCTCGTTTGTTATAGTAATGAACAGGCTGACAGTTGAGGTTAAACAGGAATCTCCATGGACTATGATGTTCACAGATGACATTATGATCTGTAGTGAGAGAAGGGAGCAGGTGGAAGAAAACCTGGAGAGGTGGGGATGTGTGCAAGAGAGATGAGGACTGAAAGTCAGTCGCAGCAAGAGAGAATACATGTGTGTGAAAGAAAGGGAGGCCGGAAGAACGATGAGGATGCAAGGAGTGGAGGCGAAGAAGGTATAGAAGTTTAAGTACTTGGGGTCAACTGTTGAGCGAAACAAGGAGTTTGGAAAAGACTCTACGAAGTGAGTGCAGGCAGGGTGGAGTTGGGATAGAAGGGGGAGAAGGGTCATTCATGCCTTAGTCATCAAGTAACATTTACTGTCTATGTTAGATTTTGAAAAGTGTGCTTTTGGATTTGAAGAGATTTGTCAAAAACGAGACATTGAGTTTTGACTAAGTAGATTTTTGTTGACTCAAATTTAAATTCCCAACCTTAAAGTAAAAGGATAAAAACTTTTTTCTAATATCTCTGTGACTAACACAGACAGAGACGCAGACACACACACGCACACACACACACACACACACACACACACGCGCACACTCACCAGTGTCATCATGAACTGTCCCCGGAGGACTGTGTCCTACAGACCAGTCACCTCCTGTCTGGTTTGGCAGTTCAAACCTCATCTGTCCTGCTCTGCTAACGTTCCTGCTGTTATTTGTCTGTAGGAATTGCAAAAAAATTATCAGACCGTAAATCAAATATGTGACATTTCCATTTGCACCTGCTGGGGATTTGAAAAAAGTCTAGTAATCTTGTCTGCCTGCATGAAATTTCCAGACGTCCGTCGAATGAGTACTATTTTACAAATACCAGCCTGAATCAGTAATTATTTCTGTGAGCTATTGGTTAAACAAAATATCTCAAATAAGGCATAAATCATCGTCTTATTAGTTCCAATCTCTTGTTGAACTATTATGAACATGTGTGATTGATAAATCAGTGAATTTATGAAATGGTGAGACAAAGCTTATCGCTTGATTGTGCAAAACAAGTACACATTCCAAAACTAGTTGAAGACAACAATAACTGCTGTGGTGTGGCCTAATTGTTTAATCCTGACAGTCTTTAGATGTTTCACCTGCTGATACCAAAAAGAAGATGAAGAAGTTTTATTTTCAAGCAGGGGTGACTCTACTGTTCTCTGTAAATGTCCTGTATATAACCTGACAGCCAGATAAAGACTGAACTGCTATCAAGGTTCTGAAGAGAGTTGCTCGCTTCTACACAGGTTTTCCAATGTTTCAAACAAAAGGTGAATTAAAATATACAGAAAGCATAATTTCAACTAGCATACTTTAATTTACAAATATGTCCAATAAAAATTAAATGCGTGACGTAATACTAATTTTTTCATTTGTATTTATCCATCAGTGAACCGTCAACAAGCTAGGAATAACGTATTCGAAAGCAATTATAACTCTTGCTAATAGCGTCAAATTTCAAACAACCTAATAAAGTCATCTTAAATCACAGATTACAGAAAGAAAACCAGAACATACCCACAATGCTACCAAAGACATAAAATGTATGCAAATGTCCCTGGATTAGCTCAGACATAATGGCAGTAGCTCTCTGTGCTATGTTCACTCACTTCCTGATTCATGGTCAGATGACACAAAACATTACTAGCTGACATGTTGAAGGTCTTAAAGTGACTCCTGAAAGATCTGATCTCTATGAAATGTGTTAGTTGGACAAAGCACACTGCGCCACTCAAGCCACTAAGCCACAAAGATGATTAGACACATTTTTTTGTAAGAATCTTATAAAACATTATTAGGTAAGACATCGTCATTCATGTAACAAAGATCAATTTTGATCACATGATTTGGACTTAACGGTTAGCCTGCGGATAGTAAAACAAATGGAGAACTGCAACGCTGTTGTCCTTGACAACAAGGGTATATCCCGTAAAAGTCCCCAGTCCCCTTCATTGTACATACAATCCCTCTGATTGAACTCATCAAATTCAATATGGAGTTATTTCCACAGCAGAAAAAAAGTGAAAAAAAGTTCCCTGAGGTGAGTAGAATATGAACTATTGGATCAAAATATACGAGTCGATTCATACGCACCAAATTTGGACGGTTGAGAAATTATGACCGAAAAACCTTTGGAAGTAAAACTCTTTTGTTTGTACAAAGGTATATGTGGGTATAAAATTTGAAAATGATCCATAACTTTATTTTGGAGTTATTGCATTAACACGAGACCTTCGAAAACAAGTATAAAGACGGTAGAAATGTGAAACGTTATAGTCATGATTATGTTTGACACACGCACAGTCAATGGATTTTTCGCAGCAACATGGAAGAAAACAAAGGCTCCTTGTTCTTAACATTAGTTCTGTTGAGAAAGACACATTGAAATACTTCAGCAAGACCTGAATTCCACAATAGGGCATATATGTCAGTCTCATACTGCCTTTCTCTTGTCACTCTCTTGGAGGAGGAAAAATATAACTTACACAAAAGTTTTCAGGTCACGTGTTTTGCAAACATCTCAGACAGTGGTGACTCAAGCAGCCATTATACGGTCGTCCATCTGTTTTAACCTGACATCAGGCTTAGCTATCTGATCTACTCTTGGTGTTATTTAATCCAAAACATCTGATGCCAGCATTTTAGACTCATTCAAACAGACACACTATAACAGACTTATGAAAACGAGTGAATCTAGCAAAATTAAGAATGGAGGCAATCCATAATGCATTACTTTCTGTTGTTAAAAAAGTACTCTAACTGTTCAAGAGTATCCGTTTAGAATAGATAAATGTACACTTCTTGGTCATAATGCAAAAAACCTGATTTTCAAATGCAAGTCTCATCAGTAAGGTCATAAAATTATGCATATCACCACAAACACACAGTGTGTGTGTGTGTGTGTGTGTGTGTGTGTGTGTGTATGTGTGTTAGTGCCAGCTGTACAAACAGGGAAGCCACATGGTCCATTACACAATTTTCTCTCTCAGTGTGGTTATGGTGAATTTTATTCATATATATAATTCCAGTTGAGTGTTCATCCGTACCTGTGTAGACATATACAGACGGCCTATTCATGTTTTTACATGTCGAATTTAAGTTCCATTAAAAAAACAAACAACCTTTACATCAGGAAGTAAAACATCTCATTTATGTCTGTGGCTTTGAGTCGTTTGTTAACAGCAAAAGATAAGAAATGGTTTCAGGTAAGATTCAAGTTACGATCACCTTCCCAGTTCTTCCATTTTACACCTTATTCAAGTTGACATTTTTGTTCATGACCAGCACTTTAATTACTTCACATCTGTTGGACCTAAAACTTTGCTTTTAGCTCTTATTATTATTGTAATGGAATGAAGTAGTAATTTTGTAGGGGCTGTAGAAATAACTTTTCATCAGAGGTAATGTGCTGTGTTTTTTCTTTACAGCACTTCAATTTAAGATACAGTTTAGCAATTTCATCAGACTAGTGTTACACCCTCTACAGGTGATTAGATAATGGACTAATGCTATGGGGTATTGATTTCATCATATTTATTACACATATTTAAATATACGATTCAGCATCCGCTCTTGCATCTCTTCAAAGGGTTAATAAACTTACTGCATTGATGATTAGGAGACAGCAGGCGACAGGAGTTAAAAAGGGACAAACAATCAAACAAACAACGAGGAGAAAAGAAAACTAGTCCATGATAATACCCATTTTCTTTTTTGCTCTCTACTAGATCACCGATACTCAAACATTTATTACCTTAAAACTCTTTCTAAGATGAGAGCTAAAATATGAGTAGGTTAAAAGTATAAAATGCCTGACATGAATAAACATTAAAATTCCATGTAGGACATCGGCTACCGGCAGCCCTCAACATTGCAGGAAAAAAGGTCTGAAAGTATTTTGAACTAATAATTTCAAACACTCATTCATATAAACATCATACAGTAAACAAGGACTACTAAAAAACAGCATTTTACACTTCCCTTACCACGATTCCCTGCACTCCAGCATGGAGGGTGTCTCTGGGAAACCTGTCACACCAGATGTACAGTTTTATGATATACTGTATGTTTAAGTTCCATATCAACTACTGGCTAAATATTTATTTAAAACTACACATAAAGTAAAATGGATCTCTGTTGAAGACAAACCTTCTCCAGGTCCAATTGACATGTCTGTTCAGCTCGTCTGGCCGATGCCTCACCAATCCACAAAGTTCTATAGAATTCAGTTTTGTCGAATTTACGTTATTAGGGAAAAAGGTTCAAGATATCCATAAATGCTTGTATCTTTCTTGGGACATGCTTCATCTATTCACAGATTGATGAATTGATGATTGATTCAATCACAAATAAACACACATGCAATTACATCATACAAAGATATGAACACATCTTAAAAGTAGAGCTACAAGAACTCTCTATCAGCTTCTCATCATAAGGCAAGACCAGGCTAAATACTAAATACCAAGAATTCTTCAAAGTGCAGGCAGGTCTTCTACCTATTGGGCTCACTGGCAGGTGGGAAATTGGGCTGAGTAGATTAATTCATAAATAAATCTCCCTGCTACTGTCTACTGCAGCTCAAGGCCATCATAATCGGAAGAATCCGTCAACAGCGGAACTTTATCATGGAAGAGTGTGGATTTATGAGGCGTGTCTAACACTGTCTTTTACTTTCTACCCATCATTCTGTCTCCTCTCCCTACCTTTATCTTATTTGTCATGAATCAATTTTTCCTACATAGTCCATTTTTTTCCCTATTCTGTATGGTACATGGCTCATAAAGCACTTCCTTCAGTAACACCGCTAAATAAGCCTTTCGGCGCTCCTCCAATGGGGCTGTTATTCTGCAGCTTTATTGTGACACACAGCTGAGGGAATCAGGGTCAGGGAACAGAGGCTTGGTCTGTAGGCTTTTCTTCAAGCCCTGCATTTCCATTTCCAATATTAGATTTGGAAATCACAAACGTACAAGGCTGTTGGGGAAAAAGTTCTTGATCTAAAAAAGAATATTTTTCATATTCATATACTGTCATAATGAGTTCTCCTAAGTAGCCACAGTTGAAATTATTATTTTCTTTTTTTTTTACACATAATCATTTTTACACAAAATGTAGAGACCATCAAGGTTGGGGATAATCTCACTTATCATTGTATTTTATTTTTTATTTTTCCCTGTTCCTTGTTCTTGGTATACAGTGTACATTTATCATGGATGTTATGCCAAAGTGTGTCCCCATCTCTCACATTTTCAATACTGGTTTTTGGTTCTACTGTTTGACTTAGGTTTTCTGGATTCTGGATTTTTCTATGCATTAAGAATACATTTCAGGGTCCCTGTGTGGCTCTTTACTCAATCGCTGAAGTCCATTTTGCCCACTGAGTTGTCTGCATTTTGTGAGCTATTGCCTAATTTGGCTATTTAGACTCTCTCCCTGTCACCCCTCCTTGAACTAAATCCACTATCTCCCTCCTGCAACTGATCTAATTAAAACCCGACCGCCTCCCCGACATGATTCAAACCAAAACCACCAAACTGAAGTGAATTTCAAATCATCAGTAGGATGGCATCAGTTGCATAATTTTTAAAACTTTTATGTGTGCTGTAGAGAGAATCACAGTTCCTATTTTATGTGTATATAACCAATGTATTTCCCACTTTTAAAAGACAAAGCAGTAGTTCTGGTTTCTTGCCCTTCTTTAAGCTTCAGACTTGAAGTTATATTATATAGTATTTCTGTATTATACTAACCAAATCTTTGGAAAAATCTTCATCTTAATCTCGTTGATGGTGATATGGGAAGGGAGATTGAGAACGTAATTGAATCAGTTGATTCATATCATCAATATGAGTTGAAACAAAACTGCAATCATTATCTCACACCACTTACAGCTTGAGGTCTTTTTTAAGGAAGTGTGTTTTGTGCGGACTCAGCCTGACATGAGGGAAACTCTGAGTTTTCTGTTCCAGACAACGAGGTCACTTAAACTCTATTACCAGATGAAATATAAATTTCCCTCCAGTGAGTTCTGTGTCCACCCAGGATTAACTCTTGATCTGTATTTTATTTTCAGCTGCTTTCACATGGGCTAAGTGCCCATAAAGGAAAATTAAAGTCTATTCAATATTGTCCCGTTCTTCTCACACGTTCTTCTTTGGCTCCATATAAACCTTATATGGAGCTAAAATTCAAATACCTGTTTTGGGGAAAGTTCGGTTGTAAATCTATGACACTAGGGGGAGCTCATGCATATGACTCAACTCAAGGAGGCTTATCATGTAAATATCATATTTTACCCATATTTGAATCTAATAGTTTATAATATACTCCGTTTTGGGTGCTTTTTTCCTTTTACTAAAATGCGGTGGAAATAACTTCACATTTCATTTGTGGGGATAATCAGGGGGATTGCTTGTAGTATGAAGGGGATAGGGGGCTTTTTGGAGATATACCCTTGCTGTCGGGGAAAACAGCTTAGGTATAGTTCTAAAAGTTGGAATTTGTGCTTGACTTTTGAGGCAAGAGAGTAGGGCGACATTTAAGTTACCAACGTTTAGACTGTGGTTTGTTCTGGACTTGAAAGCTGACATACAAGAGGAAGGATGGTGGAGGTAAGTTTATTAATAAGAAAATGGAGTAAATAGAGTCAGGGTAGAGGCAGGTGGCGGAGGCTAGCGGTGACTCGGAGAGAAGAAGCCCTGGCTCGTAGGCTGAGGAGACATGGCCTTGTAAAATTGCGAATATTACACTCTGAAAATTCCTGACACAGGAGACAACAGTTGACAATAGCAAGAAAAAAAACAATCTTGAGCTGGAGAGAGAGAGAAAGAGGGAGAAAGAGAGAGAGAGAGAGAGACTACCACTGGATCAGGTGCAACTATTTCACCATTATTAGATGATGAGTCAGAATTTCCTTTACTGCAGGATGATGAAATAACTGCAGACAGGTGTGGAGTTGGACCAGGTGTCTGAGACCATGCCCACTCTCAGAGGAGATGGTGACATGAGACGGATGAGTTAAACAAAAATAAGGAAGGGAGAAACAATGAAACCTGAAGTCACAGCTGAAAATGTGAAAACTGTCTGCAAAAAACTACAGAGTATGTGTGTTATACTCGCGTTACACTCGCTTAGATTTCTCATGTTAAATTTTCTCCTGCGGAGGAGTACAGCAGAGAGCACTTCATCATGGTTTAATTACCATAGGGGCATACATATTAATGCACCTCGACTTACATTTTCAAGGACATGTTTCTGCAACTTGCTATTTGATATTAAAAAGATCTGGGCTGAAAAGTCAAGGGAAAAGAAAACAACTAACACATTTGAAGCTCTGATATCCGCTCCGTTTTTCTATCATATGTTTTTACATTTCAAGCTGACCGATGTGGTCATGTTATTTGTTTGCGAGGTTGCTCGGACCTTACAGAGTGATTATTTTCAATGAGAGAGAGCACAAATACAATGGTGTTACATATTTTCAGATATCTGTGCTAAAAAATTGTAATCTAAGATTACTACTGGTAAAACGTATTGGCATGTATATTGATGAAGACAACAGATAACAGTTAGCTTCATCATAGTCAGTGTTGTTACTGTTTTATCTTTGCAACGGGTTAAGAGGTAAGTGTTATAAAATAATCCGTGAATCTGATTTGCTTCCAGTATATAATCCCATAAAGAAATTAACTTTCATTCATTCATTTCTATTATTAATGATCACTGATTGGTCTCCATCTCATGGAAA
>VRLP01003184.1:0-69242 GCA_009660295.1 Lophius piscatorius
ACACACACACACACACACACACACACACACACACACACACACACACACACACACACACACACACACACACACACACACACACACACACACACACACACACACAATCAAGGCTAGCACAGATATTCAATGCAGCCATATATTTTCTATCCATCTCTGGATGTAATTCATGGCCACGTCAAAGTCATAGGTCACTCTTATCGACGTCTGTATCACAGATATAGTATACGCTCAAGCCCCCGATTATCACCTTCAGCGTCACCTTGACAAGAAAAGGTGAAAGTTTATCTTACTCCAACTCCATCTCTTCGGCCGATTTTGTATTTTATTTGACAACTTACAACACTACATAGCTGTTAGAATCATAGTGTTGTAGACACATTGATCAGCCCCTAAAAGCATCTCTGACCCCCCGACTCGACCGGTCCTCGGAAGGTATGGCATTGGCCCCCCCCCCCAACATTATTTCTATTGTTTTTATTCAGAGGAACAACCAATGGATTGGATTAGAGAGTAATGTACAAAACATAAATAAAAAATGCTCAGCCATCCATCCTTCCTGTCTCTAATCTAATACCCTCTCACTTTCATCCTTAATAACCCCCCCAACCCGCAAACACACACCCACACACACAGACACACACTTTCGTAACGATAGTCGCTGTTCACAACCACAGTCGTCTCACCCTCCCTGTTTTACCCTTGCGGGCCGCCTCCTTCTCACCTACTATCTCCCTAATCTCCCCGCGGGGCTCTTGTCATTGTGAAAACATGATCTGCATCCATCAAACAGCCGATTACACACAGCTGCATTCTCATCATGCTCTCACTCCTCCCTGTGGATCCGCTGCACGCTGCCCCGCATACAGAGCACTCCACAGCTCCAGTAGGACATGGGTCCGCATTCTAAATCACCTGGAATTTAAAAAAAAACGGTGAGGCTGGGATCCCCCTTTTGCATCATGAAGTTAAGTAGCAGGTGAAGAGTTCAATATCAGAAGGTGGTCCGGAATATCGGACACATCATGTCAGATTTGATGATCTCACTGACAATCAAGTCACAAATAATTATTGGCTGGCTTCCATTATTTGGGGGGAGGAGGGGGAGGAAGACATGTTGGCATCATCCCACGAAGCGTTTTCAGAAACATACTTAGCCAACAGAGAGGGAACTGGGAAAAGCCGTGACAGCAGCTCATTTCTCCAGCTGAGTCACTCTGTATGCTAGTCAGGACCCCTTTACGGGCCCAAACATTAGCACCATGTTTATGCAGTTATTGGCATATTTATCCGGTTGGTTTTACGTTAACTGAGAAGGGAGTTGGTGAGAGCGGTCGTATTAAGCGGTCCATGTGACGCTAACATCGGTTTAGAAGTTTGGCAGCGTCGGTCCAGGTTGTGTTCGTCTGTCACTGAGGGTCTTGATTGGTTGCAAATGTTGATTTCAAGCAAAATTATCCAAAAATGATTTGCAGTGTACGGATTTCCTACAAATGTCCTTCTGGTTGTAACTTCTTTTTTTATGAAGATTAATATTGTCTTTGTCAGTTACAATAAGAAAATCCTTATAAAGGATTTATAAATGAATTACGTCGTAAAGACCTTATAACTCATTAGTAAACTTAAATTATATCTTTGAACATTTAATACAGGCTCACTATGCTGCGGGCACCACATCACTGTCGCCTTTTCAATTATCACTTATACAACTTGTTGATGATTCATAAAGTGTTTACAACTTCCTATACTGCTCATTAAACGTTTGTAGACCCTTTATAAGGGTAGTCCTAATGTTTATGTGGTACCTGTTCGTCTTTGACAAATGTAAACATTCGATTTTTGTGTTTTTGACAGTAACTTGCCAAGTCAAGTGGACAACATCTTAATGAAATTCTGACACGTATCTCTCACTATTTTACGACCATTGATAGACTAAGTGATCAATTGATGATGATGCCAATAATTAATTGCTGCCCTAATTGACAGACAATGAAATGAACACATTTTTATAATTTATCGAGTCATTTATGAAGCAAATATGCAAATATCTGAAATGTGAGGCATTTCTTTTGATTTCTCTATTAATTTGTTGTTTTCAGAAATATTGATGCAAATGGGTCAAAAAAAAAGAAGCCAGAAACCGGGTTGGGTGGGAATGGTGAAAACTAGAAAGAAAAAAGGTTGTTTTGCATCATCGCATCTCTCTCTCGCCCTCGTGGCTTCAACACACAGGCGAGATATCATGGGAGTTAAAATTAAAGTGGGAGTTAAAACTGTGTCGACTGCTAAAAAAGCGTTGAATAAAACTAAACGGATTGGTCAGGTCATTGGTCACAACTTGGGGATCTCACCCAGGGGTTAACATGGAGGACAAGTCTGCGAGGGCACGCTATAAGACCCTATTAACCAAAAGGGCTGGCGATCTACACTGGGCATGACGCTCCTGCTGTCAGTGCTCCGATATCTCTTATTAATCCCAGTCTGAATGATGGCAGCACTTTCTGCTCGCAGAGAGAAACTCTATCAACGAGACAGAGTTTATCACTGCTTCTTGGGCTGTAGCAGATATCAGAGTAGAGCGGAGTTCACAGTTTCAGCTGCTACAGCAGACGTTCGCGATGTTAGGAGAAACCTCTTCTTAACACATGTTCAGAAACAAAGAGTGAAGTGCCTAATTGTGATGGCTAGTGGACTGAGTCAGACCATCGCAAGAACTCCAGGTCTAGATGGGTGTTTCCTATTTGCAGTGGTCCACACCTACTGAGGATGTCTAAGCAAGGACAACTGGTAAAATGGTGACAGGGTCCTAGGAGTTCAGGACTCACTGATGCATACGGTGTACGAAGATAAGCCCCTGATGCTCGATTCCACCAAAGAGGTGCTGTAGTTCTTACTGCTGAACAAAGACACTGAAAAAGTTACTGACAGTTGTCGTAGAAAGGTGTCCGAACAAATGTGTTCACAGCAAAAGAGGGACCGACAAAGTATTAATAATAATAATAATAATAATACATTTAATTTATAATGCACTTTACATTTGGATCAAATCTCAAAGTGCTAATTATTAAGTATTATTAAGTATTAGGTATATAACGTTATGACTGATCAGTGTAGAACATCCACTGTTTTTACAAATTATTGTCACATCAGGTTTGCATAATTTTCTCCTACTCTCAGAAAAAAATATTTCATAGGAGGTGCAACGAATGATGTCTATGAATCCATAAAACTGTTTGTTGTTCTTATCTGGAAAATGCAGCTTCCGTTCGAACACAAAAAAATAGAAGGACCCAGCAACCTGAGGGAGATGGATTTAATGTAATGGCTCACCGGTGCATGCATAATAGCACTAGACTTTCAGAATTATATTTCAGTTATTGCTTATTTACCAACCGGTTTTTAGATTTTAGAAAATACATTGCATTTAAAAATGTTCTTGTGTGTAAATACAATTAAAAAAAAAAAGAAAAAAAAGAAAATCTCTACCCTCTTTTAAGAGACTACCCTTACCCTCAGAACCCTAATATAAATAGGCCACTAAGCCAACCCTTTCACACCGCGGGTCCCCCAATCCCCTGCGTTGTACCTTCCCCGGATATGTCCAAGAAACACTGTTTTCCATGCAAAAAGGCTCCCTCTAGCTAGCATAACGATTGCAGTAAAATATGATATATACAAGATAGATCTCCTCAGGTCAATTAGTATTCAACAGAATTGGTCTAAATTGGCCCAATAGTTAGGAAGTTAATGTCTTAAAAACAGTGGTTTTCACTAAAAGTCGCTCTCTAGTAAGTATAATCTCAACCATAAGAGTAAAATACTTTTTAGACTTGTGTATAAAAATACGATATATACAAGATAGATCTCCTCTAGTAGATTAGTATGCACATAATTTGGACTAAATGGATCCAACAGTTCAGACACTATGGCCCTGAAGCTTTTGGAGATAAAGCTCCCCCTACTGCTGAAAATTTATAACCGACCAGTTCTTCCTTGCACTAAAGTCCATGTGGGTATAAACTTTGAAAATCGTGTATGAAAATAGTTTTCGAGTTATCGCGTTAACATGAAGGCTCTGCGAACTTGACGCAACAAAATAACAAAAACATATATAATTATGCCTCATAGCAGCGAAATAACCAGAAATGAGAGGAAATATATAAATAAATATATAAAGTATTCAACATAGGGTTATCGCTGGACTCTGATTACATGGTGAGGATCCAAAACGAAAATGCTGGCAGACCGTCGCTGCCTTTCCCTGTCTTATATCCTTATGAATTTAATGTCTTCGGGTTCAACAGGCACGAAACACTAACATGCCACACTCTTTTCGCGGCGTCATACATCCGCCGCACTCTTGTAGCAGCAGAGCTTTTAAGCTGTCAGCACAGCCGCAGCCAGAGCACTCACCTGAAAGCCGTGTTTGCTGCTGCTGCAATTTTTAAGTCAAAGAATGTGCAGGTTGGCCTGTCTACCTCAGTCCACTGTGTCTCGTCTCTGCTTCGTACCTGCAGTAAGCAGTGGGTATCACCAGGGCGTAGCCGACGCAAGTTCCCCCGAGGCAGCTGCCCAGCTCGTGGAACAAGCTGTGTGCCAGGGACTCCAGAGGCAGAACCACCAGCAGAGCGCTGAGGAAGTAACTGTTGGATTGCTGCAAAAACAGGGAAAGAAACCGAGTCACTTTCATTTGTCACTTATTTTATACTTATGGATTGTACAGAAATGATCGGACCCTATTATCTGGAGATGACAGCTTGACAGTTAAACAATAGGGAACGGAAATAGTATTACTTTTATAGGAGGAAACATGACAGGACTTAACTAAGGAGTCAAAAGCAGAAAATAATTATTAGTCTACACCGTAGAATAAAATGCCATCATTTTATTGTCTTATCACCTACTTAAAGTGTCTTATGTCTGGAATGTAATGCCTAAAATCCAACCAGGTTTATACTGAATTGTATTCTGAACATTATCAAAACATCTCTTCCCAAAAACACTTTTGATATTTAGGTGCTCAGTTTTACGGCTGTTTTTTCATTTGATGTCGTTTCCCCCCCTACAGTGAGATGACAGTGCTGCCATCTATCTTCAGCCAGGCATGGACTCCAGCAGACCCCTGAGGGTGTGCAGTGGTATGTAGCACCGAGACATTAGCAGCAGAAACTTACAGATCCGAGGTGGGATCTCCGTGGATCAGCCTCGTTTGTCCAGCACATCCCACAGATACATGGTCCAATACAGATTTGAGATCCACACAGGATCACAGGATCCACAGGAAGGGATCCTGTGATCCCCTTCTTAGTAAGAAAATGTCTATTAGGAAGGGGACCATGAAATAATTTCTCTGCATTTGACCCTTGCCTGAGGGAGCAGTGGCAGCCCGGGGAGCATATTGGGATTAGGGTCTTGCTCAAGGAGCATATGACATGTAGACCTGCTGGGGCTTGAACCGGCGACCTTCCGATATCCCAATTGGAAGACCACCGCTCTACCGGCTAAAGCTGCCCAGGGTCAGTATGGACACAAGTCTACTACTAGCTTGCACTGTAGCAATGCAGACCCAGTGCTAATGATGCCCTGTTTGTTCTGACAACTTTCTATTAGAACCAGCATCAACTTCTTCAGGATTTTTTTAAACTTTAGCTCTTCTGTGGGATTGTATAGAACAGGTTACACTTTGCTTCTCACAACAAAGAGCCTTTGGCTATCAATATAGATAGTATTGACAGGTTGATAGTACAACTACCTGTCAGTAGTTGTCTAATATATCCGACCCACTGACAGGTACCATTGTGATTGGATAATACACGTTACTCACACCACATGTCAGTGGTTATAATGTTATGGCTGATCAGTGCACCGCATTACTGCAATGGTTAACGCATACTGCAAATGGATGTGCAACAGTCGACTCAAAGCTCTGGGAGTACAGGGATGACGATGATGAGCAACTCTGCTCCGCACAGCATCCGCCTCCCAAGCGGACCTCTGATTAAGGAGGTTGTTTTTTGTCCAAATATTTGTATACACATAGATTTTGAAAGCAAGATCCAACAAATATAGATAAATAATAATGCCTTTGAGCAGCAAATTAGCTTTGAGTATCTTTTGAAAATTCCCAGGGAAGACATTTATCCAAGTTGAACTGCAGACTGTTGGTTTTTTCGGATATTATTGACTGACCGTATATTACTGTAATTCAGCAGCAGAGGCAAATAAAACCTATAAAACAAACACAACAGATACATTTCCCACATGCATGAGCAAACAGCTCCGACTCTCTCAGGCAAATTTTCAACTGACATCAACAATGTGCAGATCTCAAATTAGGACTCGGGGCCCCTTGAGACTCCTACGGGATAAACGGCTAATAAGGCTAAATAAGTTATTGCTGCTCTTTATGCAAGTAGATAGGGATATTAAAGTGCTAATTAAATTGGTTCCACATGAGAGCAGCAAGTCCCTCAGCTTTGGGGAGCAACTACAAATGACGCACCGCCACTAGCGTCTCTCTTCAAAGTTTATAACATTGGGTGTGTTTATGCAGGCCTTGTAGTAAAACTCAAACGTTTTTAAGCTCTAAAAAAGGAAGAAGACGATGCAGCTTTCTATGTTCTATGAAGCTCTCTGTAAAAATCTTGGAATTCTGAACTACTCAAATCACCCAAATGCATTCCCAGCAATAGGACTGTATGATGAATGCATTATTTCTTTAAATTCTTGGCTCGATGTCTGATATTTCTCACATAGTGTTGCTTTTGTCTCCTACCTGCCAGGACACAGCTCCCAGAATGACTGTAGACAGGATACTGAAGAACACCAGGCGTTCCGAAATAAGGCAGAAGTGTCGGATGCCCTTAGAGGCCATGACTTGTTCGAGGCTCCGGGTACTGGATTTCTGGGCTCGCCAGGTTTTCTGACACTCGCTCAGTTTTGAGTGGAAGCCCCACATGGTGATCAGCAGAATAATGTGGCAGATGAACCAGAAAAAGCCAAACAGGCAGAAGCCAGGGATCACCAGATACCATTGCTCCAAGTGGCTAAGCTGTGTAAAGCAAGAGTAAAGTATCGTTACACACAATAGCATCAATCAAAAAAAGAGGGCGGGGCAATTCATCGTAAAAAAAAGAAAAAAAAAAGTCTAAAGTCTCGATTCAGAATTATATGCAATATCATTTCTGAAATACAACAATTCTGCAATATTTTAACATGTTAACATAAGCTGCAGCAAAGTTAGCGGCTGTACTTTTCTCTCTCGGCCAATGGGAGCATGGAGTTAGATCATGTGATACTGAAGTGCAGAAAAAAAAACTAGGGGCGGGAAAGAGAGACCAGAGGAGAAAGTGACACTGTCGGTGTGAGAGACAAAAACATTTAAAAAGACGGACTGAATTGAGAAGGAAACCCCTCCTACGCAGGATTGAGGTGTCAATTCCACGCAAAAAACCAACATAATGCAAATCCCATTTTAGCCAAAATCGACCCATCCCTGAATCCTAGGGTTCAAATTTGTAAATTTGAAAACTACACAGACACATCAAATAATGGACACACCAATGTCAACCCGATAATATTAAAAAAATGTTTTAAAATGCTGTATATACCTTAAAGGCAGTCAGGACAAAGAAGGCCACCTCAGTCAGGCTAAGAGGCAGCAGAGACAGCTTCCTCCATACTTTCCCCATGGAGAGAACTGGTATCCAGCGCTCGCACGGCCCCAGGCCACTGAAGTACACGTCCAACACGGGTTCACACAGCAGCCGACCCAGGTAGCAGCTTATGGCAAAAGGGTTGGCTGTGATGCCTAAGGCCTGAAAGAACACTAGAGAGGTAATCAAGGAAAAGCTAGCCAGGTTGGGCAAAGACAGGAGGGACTTCATCCTCAGGTCCACAATGAGAGCCCCAAGAGCCACTGCCAGGCCTATTAGGGCCACTGACTGTTTAAGAGGCATGCTGATGCTGGCTACGCCAAATCCGAGGAGCTCCAGCAGCTCAGCTGATGTTAGCAAGGTGGGTTTGTAGCGGATGGCGCTGCATATCCGCTCGGTTACAGCCCATACCATTTTCATGACCACGCTTGCTAAGAGGAGATAGTTGGTGACGAGTTCTTTGACGTTCAAATCCAAAGCGGGGGAGTTGAGGAAACATAAAAGCCCGAGCAAAAAGCCGAACCATAAATGGAATAAGCTGAGGCTGGCTTTCTCCATAGCAAAGTAGTAATGGAGGATGCTGGCGATTCCCATGACAAAGAGTCCCAGGATGAAGATGACCAGGATCATCGGGTTACTCGTCATCTCCCAGCGTACGTACATGCCAACACATACTGCCACAATGAGGTTGACACTGGAAAGGTAACCCAGGCAACGCACTGACGTGAACACGTCCACTTCCTTGGGGCTATCCGCTGCCAGCCCCTCTTCCTCTTCCTCCCGAGCCATGGTGGATTCGGGAAGAACTTATCCAAATGCAGATGAAGGCAGTCAGGTTCTTCCAGCGACCTTCTCTGGACTTGTGTAGAAGGGCTGGAAATGATGGACTGCGTTTCTTGATGACATTCTCCAAAATCAACCGCTGTGAATCATTAAAGAAACCGTGTTACTCAGGTTAGTAAGTCCAATTCATCAACTCTGATTCCAAAATAGTTGTGGTACTACAAAACCTTGATGAAAAGAAAATAAATTCCTTTTGACGTTATTTTCAATGGAAAGCAGCATAAAGACCATATATCTTAACCTACTCTTTTTTTTAAAGTAGATCATATTTCTTCTTGTCCAGTTTAGAAATGAAATATATAATACAATATAATAAATATATTGTATTATATATTGTATATATTGTAAATATATATATAATAAATATTGAATACCATTGCTGAACAAACGTAAAAAGTCCTACAGAGGATTTTTTGCCCCTGTTTGGCAGGCAGACCAGGTTAGTGTTCTCCCCTTATGGGGGGCATACCAGGCTATCCAGATTCGGATGGACTCTGGAGGGGGTTCTGTTTACTGGTGGGGCCCTGCTATTTGCTCCTGGCCCAAAACACGAGCATCTACTCAGTGTTGCCTGGGGTCACGAGTGGCTGCTGAGCCAGTATTTAAGGTCAACATCCAAGGTCTGTTTGGTTGTTGGGGACTCTTTAGGTTCTGGGCTTGCTGGAGATACACGGAATATAAACCACTAAACTGTTTGGTAATGTATCTGCCTGTCCTTTCGTTCTTGTTCGTCTTGTTCGGTCTGAGTATAAAAGGGGCGTCCTTGAAGGGATCGGTCGTTAACAATTAAAGATGAGAGGTTCGCCACTTGGTGAAAAACTACATGAAAAACAGTACAACTGTTCCAAGATCACCATTTCTCATGGACAGCAGTAAGAGTTTTGAGGGGTCCATCGATCACATTAAATAATATCATATCAGAATCTGGAGAATTATCTGCATGTTATGGACAGGAAGGAAAACCAACCACATGTGCGACTTAACAGATGCCAAAGTTCTTATGGTACACCAGAAACTAAGAGTGCCAATAGACTTTTTTTTAACGAGTGCGAGTTTTTGTAGCTTATAATAAAATATGCTAGAAAAAACAAACCGATATCGAAAACCTCCGCCATGGGCCAACATCTACATTTAAATCTACTTTGTTTATTCCTCTGTCGTTCTCTCTATGTGTTCAGTACATTGTTTTATTCTCTGCTCCAAACTCCTACACTTTTCATGAACAGACATTATTTCATCATCTCCTGTTCCTCCCCAGTATAAAATATCAAACGACCAAAACAAAACCCATGATTTAGGAAAGATTTACGCACATTTCCCCATTAATCTGTAAGTTATTGCCAAACTCTAAATATACCGACGACTCCAACAAACTCTGAGTATCTCTCAAATACTCAGTAGCCGGTTTGTCTCCTGTGCCTTCCACTTCAATGTCCCTGTTCAGCCCATTGAGCCCCCAGCTCCTACCCCAAAGGGAGCATCGAAGGAGTCAAAGGAACCATGGCATCTATAATGGACAGTTTCAAGAGAGCGCCTCGCCACACTATGATGTCACTACTCCAAACAGCTTTACAAGTCTTATCATTACAAAAACAAGTTTTATCATTACATTTTTGCTACTTTCACACATGAAGGTACTCTAAAGCACATACAGCAATTTTGTGTTGTGAATGATGGATAATGAAAGTACGGACGGGGAAAGTGATGAAATTATGGTATATGTTTACATCATATCACATGCGATTACATCAACTCAGCTTAAAATGAATCAAGTCACTTGATAATTCATCTCTCCATTTTTTTTCCATTTCCTAAACTCTCTTTTCAGTTCACATGCATTTTTTTTAATCACCTCCAGTTTTATCATTTAATTGATGTTACTTCCACCCCTCATAGGCTTTTCTGCAGACCAGAACTGTAACACAATATTTGCACATTATGAAGCTACAAATGCTGCAATGGAGACATATACTTCCTGTAGAAGTATTTTAAGTATAAAAAGTACGAAGGAGACATAACTACACTTTAAAAACTTAAACAATTTGCGTAGTCTGTTCCAAAACACTCTTTGAGTGTTGGATTACGTCCAAAAGGAAAAGTTGAAATAACCAACGTTTTTGGAAAAATGTTGCAACCGTCCAATTCAGAATAATATAAGAAACAATACAATTTAATCAGTTTAAAGATTACATGTCTGGTCTGCATGGTGTGCATTGCATCAAAGTTGAAAGAGGTTGTGCACACCATTAGAAGCATTGTCAGACAGATTAGTAAACATTTATTGTTGAGGCTAATCTGAGATTCACTCTTGTTGAACCAGTTTTAACGTCAAATACATTCCTGCTACAAAAACCTGACTCACTGGGAGGATGCACTGACTGCAAATAAATTACCGCACGGTTAGCCGCACCAATAGTGACGATACTAATAATATTGTTATACAAACACCGTGATAAGGACCTACGGGCAGCGACAGATGAGTCCGTTTATGACTATGTGGCACCGGGAAGTTTGCTAACTTAGCCTCCAAACTCACTTTCACTTCACTGTTAACTAACTCGCTGTTTGACGTTTCAATAAATATTTTTTAAACAATGAGGGATGAATGATGAGTTCTTCCCAGAATGTCAATCTGACGAAAGTTTTCAATTAATAGGGTATTAAGGTTTTTAAAAGTAGAAAAATGTTGCTTACATGTTTATATAGATGACAGGAGCGACACTTCCGGGTTCCAAAATGTACGGCATCTCCTGAGTGTCAAAAAGTACGAGCTTCGCTTTTCATGCTGGAGTGATCGATTAAATACATCGCCATATATACATGTATATATATATTCGCTATATATACATCAAATTATGTCTGAAGGTAGCCTCGGAAACAAAGAAAATAAATTCTAAAACGATTCTTATCTTGGTAAGAGCAAAAATAAACAATTAATAACATAATAATTCTAGTAGAGGTGCATTAATAACTTTAAAATAAGCCTATAATAGACTTCAGTAACTGTCTTTATTCTTGCTCTTGTTTTTGTTATGGCGACTATTTGTTTAATGTCATCCTTTGCAGCTGCACATCACATCGTTCCTTCAGGTCAAGTATACTTTTCATATTAGCTGCTTTGACTGCTGCTGATACTGATCTCTAAGATGGACCTTTGACTGCTTTTGACTACAGGTGTTATTCTTCTTCTTGACAAAAGTCACACAATCTTTCGCCGTACCTTGTATAATGACAATAATATTCTATTATTATTATATTCTTAGTGTTAATTAATATGCACAGTTAATTTTCGTTTATCATGAATATGTAAGCGATACTAACACTATTATATCTTTAAGCTATTATATATATTTTACTTTATGAATGCTCCATCACCCAGCCAGCTATACTTGATTTTGAACTGTGTATGATAAGTTAATAAATAGTATATATATTTGTATTCTAGTTGGAAAAAAAAAAGAAGGTATTCCCAGACTTTCTTCAGCTGATGAAAGTTCACACAGATGATTCAGAGGATTAATGTTGTAGGAGTCTGTGTCTCAGTATTTTTGTGAAACTTCAAATATAAAACTAGGAATACTGTGTTCAAATATAAATATATAGTTAAAGAATGGTATTGTAATTCTAAGCTCTATATTCTTCAGCACTCGGTTGAGTTAATATTTGTATTACTCATTAGAATGGTTAGAGTTCAAGGACAGACGATATGAAAAAGCCTTTTCAACATTTAATCATTACAGCAGCAATTTGGTTTTCAGTGATTGCACGGTCAACATTCTATTATATTTTCACATTTATGAATTCAACTTGGATTTTAAAGATATATGTACGTTAATCATAGCTGTCAGCTATTTCTTTTCTTTTTTTAACCGGTATGAAAAATAATTACTTAAAGCTTACCCCAAATATTGAAAAAGTAGTGTGAAAAAGGGGAATGAATTTTAACTGTAGTAAAAGAGCTTTAGATAGACTGTGTTTAATTGTAACATATTACATACATAAAGCCTGACTTATTCCACCAGTGACTCTCTAAGTGTGGGCACCCAATCATCAGAGGCAGTGAAATCAACATAGTGCCGACCTCACAGGATCCTTGGATGTTTTTGTTGTTTCTTTAGATGTTTTGCTTCTCCACTTTCAGGGAATTGGATCCATGAGTTTTCCCAAAACCTTATCAAATGAATTCTCTGTTTACAAAACGTATTATTATTTTAATTTAACATGTTTGCATTAATACTTTCTCACATAATCCAACGCCACAAAGGACGAATTGTGTTGGGAAATTGACTAACTTTAGGAAAAACAAACACTGGACGCTTTGAGAGAAAAAGCTCATCCTATAGCCAGAACATAAGGAAGGCCATGTAAGAAAAATACGTCTTTTTTCTAGCTTTGTCTAAGAAATTTGACACAATTACACAATTATGTGTCCAATATATAAGAAAAACATAAACTGCTGTTAAAAAAGGCAAACAACCTTTTTAAGACAAGTGTTAGTAAGAATTATTCATATTCATATTCATATTTTGATATGTGAGAATCGAGCTATATATCATTAAGTATAACGCAAGTCAAAATGGCCATAAAATAAAATTGTGGTATTAAAATAGTAATAAAATACTCGTACGTTTTTCTGGGAATTATTATATGGCCAAATGTAATTCAATGTTTCTGCTACTGAGTCTAAGGAGTCAGAAGTCAATGAAGAAATCCACTAATAATAAACAGAATGTTGATTTCAGGCATTAACCTTTTAAACTTTTTTTTTCTTTTTTAAAGAAACGCTGGTACTGACTTTGATAATCTTTTTGATTTATGACACCACAAACATGAAATCTGCTCTCTACCATAAGATTGCTATTAGAATGTCAGATCATCAGTCTTTGACTTCAACCTCAAGCACGACCCGCTCATAAAACCAGACAATCATTGAAGCAGAATCCATCTCAGACTGACTTAATATTTAAAAAAAAAAAGACAAAGTTTTGGAGTGGCGTATAAAGTCTGGACCTGAACTCCATTGAGATGTTCTGGTGGGACCTGAGAACCCGTGGTCGGACCGCGAATGTGGCTGCACTAAAAGCAATTCTGCAAGAAGAGTCGGCCAAAATTCCACATCAGGGTGATGTCAGAGACTGATGAAGAGTTATCTAAAGGGTTTTATTGCAGCTTATGTGGCTTTAGAAGGCACCATGTTCCAAAAATTGGAAAAAGAAATTAACAAAATGAAGAGGAAGTCCAAAACTCACATCAATGTGTATTAAAAAAAAAAGGTTTGATAATATTGGCTGATAAACCAGATGAGTCAACATCTGAAAAAGTCACGTTGTATCGTTATATACATCTAAAATGTATTTCAATGGATAAATGTCACCATGAAGCCAACTGACTCTAAAAACTCTCTCCTTTTAAATATCCTTTTTTTCTTCTTCTTTTATTTAAAACATTCATCATTCTGCAAATCTTTTTGACTTGCTCAAGCTCTGCATCAGTGGAGTCTGTGTCGTGGGCTTTGTAGAGCAAGAGAAACCCATTGGCCTGAATAAATGCTATTTACTGCATTACTAAGGAGAAGCCTGTTTTAAAGGTTTGTTTAGGATTTTACCGCTGATGAGTTATGTCATAAATGTCACGATCAGAGCAGCATCGTCAAGCCGGCTTAATCAATACCCCCAGGATAGACTAAAGCAAGCCCAATGCATGAACGTGTGTGCATCTTTGTTTGTTCGTTATTATGAGTGCAGATTTGATCAGGGCCATGAGGCACGACAGAGAACAAACAGAGCTTTAACCCCCCCTCCCCCGATTACATAAATACAAAACCCTTGTTTCATAATGAGACAAAAAAATGTAAGATTGAAATATATGAGATATTTAACCTAACCAAATTAATTCTAATTTTAATGATCATATATATATATATATATATAAAACACAAGTGAATGTAGCGCATAGCTGCAAGGCTAATATTTTAGTCGTCTGCCCAATACTTCAAATACTTTTCTCTGTCTTTAGTTAAGTCATGATGCTTGAGTGGATTCTCCTTAATTTCATTATGATATAAGCCTAATTTTTTCATATCATATTATCATGGGTCAGTTCTGTTTCAGTAAGTACTGAACATTTTCTAGTGGGTGTCTCTCTGTTTAACCTGTATGTAAATCTCCTGAATGGAACTATAACTGGATGCAAAATGATTTTCAGCGTAAAAGACAGTTGAATCAGAGAAGACAGACAATGAAGGAACGATAGACGATTTATCGCAGATGACGTGTGATAATGAGTCAATTAAAAGTTCTTTGGTGCTCAGAGTCTTCAAGGAGAATTTGTTCGAAGGGTGTCCGCCCTGAGCAGCAGCATGGAATATCCTCCCTCTGGAGTCTGGATACTGGTGGCGGTGGCTGATGACTCTGCTGAAGCTGATGAGGCAGGGAGGTAGAGAGCGAGTGGACCAGCAGCATGCAAGAACTAGATGAATGGAGAGAATCATATTTAAAGACAGCAGCTGATGTTGATGGGCTTAGCATGCAGGTGTGACGCAGTGATTGGACGAATGAGGCTACCTGAATGAGAGCAGCAGATATCAGTTGATGCCCCAGACCATGAAGCAGGTAAATGAGACTGAACAGGTGTGAAAGGTCAGGGTAAAAATGTGGTTATGAGCAGTAGCTGTGATCCGAATGTGCAAGAGGATAGTCTTTCTGACAGAACTTTCGATCGATTTCGTCGTATCAGATCGCAACTCCACAGAAAATAATGCAATGTCCATCTTTCATGAAAGAGACTTTACTAATGAACAATTGACCCTTTGACCTTTGTCAGAACTTTCCGCCATATTAAATAGAATTGTATTTTTAGCAGATTAAAACAATTAGATGCATTTTCCGTCTGCATTTTATTGTATTTTTGACATCACCTGTGAGAAAGAGGAAGGGGGGCGAGGGACAGCTAGGTGTTTGAGACCCCTGCTGGGTAAAAGCTTTTTGAAGACTGTATGTCCGTTATGCTTTTAAAGAGAATAGGATTGGCTCCAGTGCAATAATTATACCTACCTGTATTATTGTGCTCTACCTTTTGATGACCTGGAAATACCGCCCCGTTGGCCTATCACAAACACTGTGAGAATCCACCAGCAGTTAAAACTTTATTGACAAAAGAAGCGGTCCGCCGAATAAGCTCAGTCACCGAGAGATCTAGCAGGTGGATATCATCACATGATGATAAGGAAGAAGTCTTCCTCTGATGAAGATCAAGAGGCCATTAGAGCTTTTGTAGATTCCTTCTGACATTCAGTTTCTTCTCTGGATAAGGAACCATATAAGTAATGCAGTGAAGAAGTCGGTTAATTTACTTAATTAGGGTCTCAGTGTTCATTCATGTATAATTGAAGAATTCAGTGATCAAATAATTTCACAGAACTGGGGAGTGTGTGCAGCCACGGCATGATGAGCCCTCGTTGGAATGAGGGCTCACATAGCTCATGAATTGTGAAGCGGATGCATCATGATCTCTTGAAGGTTAAAGCATTGAAAGATCTTTTATGTGAAACAAAATCTCCCACATACAGAGAGAGAGATGGAGAGGACGGGGCGAGCCACATTTAAAACGAGAAGGGTTACACGAGGATAGGAGCGAGCGAGAGGGAGAGAGAGAGAGAGAGAGAGAGAGAGAGAGACTAAAGGTCCATCTGAATTATGCATGTTACCTTCATTCTGATGTCTGACACAACTCAATTCCACCGGCATCTGCCTGCACTGGAGACGAGCAATTTCAAGCAGTTGCCCGGTAACATGGATGTACATAATGAGGCTGAGCTGTGCTATGATTATCGATTTACCTTTGAAAACACGCATTATTGAGAAGTTGTAGTAGTGTACGAGTAAGGCGGCTACTACTAAATCCAGATTGTTTATTGCAAAATGTTAAGTCATTAAAACAAAAAAACATCAAAACATATTATATTAGCAGACATGTTTATGAGCATTTATGCTAAACAAGTAAATCCAGGACTCACAAATGAAAAATGCATGATGGAAAAAAAAAATTGAAAAATGAAAAAAGGAGGAAGAAAAAATATGGGATAATAAAATGAATATATGAACAAAACAGGAAGAGAAGAAAACACCAGACCAATCCCTCCGCAGCCGTCACCACAAACTAATGTACTGTGCTATCCATCTGACATAATAGCTGATATTCAACATTGAGCTTTCAAGTGGGAATTGATAGACCTGCAAGTTCCTGCAAAGTTCTGGACTCCACTCAACTAAGGACCTTATCAGTTCTGAAACTTCCCACTGAAATGTTCAAGAAGGTATCTGATTTTTATGTTTAAGTTTTAACCGAGTCATAGTGCCCATTGAGCATTGTGTGTGTGTGGGAGGAACAGCGTCTTTCTACCTGACTGGAATGGGATGTCCAGGGAAGAGGGGAGAAGCGATGGAGCAGCAGAGCATCTCTGGAGTCGACCGAATCTCCACCCCAGTGGAACTGAATGGAGCAGCCAGAGAGTGTTGCTCATCATATGGAGCAAGATACTGAACCCCAAGTTGCTTCCATTGGCGTGTGATTGGTGGCATAAATGGTTACCGCCCCTGATGAACAGGTGGCGCCTTGCATGCAGCCTCTGTCGTCACTGTGTGAAGGATTGGGTGAAAGCTGGCTTGTGTGTTTAAGGCGCTTTGGAGTGGACTAGAAAAGCGTTGTATAAATACAGTCCATTAGCCGTATTGTCGCTACATGATCGTCCTGCTGTGAACTTTTCCAGGTGCACACTGGCTCCCACCCAACGTCAGAGCCGATCCATGTCCAATGGATGAAGACCCTGCACCACCTTTAACTGAATTAAACAGTGTCGGGCGCAAAGAGAGGAGGCAAGACATAAGGTGGCAAGAGGAGGCAAGACATAAGGTAAGACAACTACTAGGGGTAAGAGCATGGTTATAAAGCATCATTGATGATTCATCTATTTCAGCAGGAGTCCCAAACCTTTTTGCACTGCGGACCAATTTACTATTGATAATAATCTTGCGGACCATCATATAGGTGTGTGGGGTGTCAGAGGTAGGAAGTAATGCTCATATTCTGTTGACAGCACAGTCAGGTGACTGGGGGAAGAGGTGGGCCCAGCCTCAGTCACCTGAAATACCAGCTAATGTTCGGAACATGTCAAATATGGCTCATTGAAGGATGATAGGAGTCAGGGCGTCGAAGCGGTTTTCATGGCTTCTTTGCCTCATTAGAGATCTCGGCTCAGCATCAAACACCTGCTCCTTTGAGAATAGGAGTCATCGCTCATAAAAAAAAAAAAAGAAGAAAGAAGAGATTTGAGAAATTGTTCTTTTTCTTCACAGTGTTGGCCTTGGCTGTCTCCGTCATATCATCATCATCATCGTCGTCTTGTCTTCTTTTAATAACCCCTACCTTTTAAAGGAAAACATTTTTTTGCCATCCATTTATTCGTACTTATTCGTGCCGGCTTGTTTCCGAAACGCACATGTAGTTGGTTAGCGGGTGATGACAACTGATGACCCCTTGAGACTGTGGGGGCATAATAGAGTCGGGTTACATACACAGATACAGTAACTGGTTCTAAGTAATTACTGTACATATACCATATAAATGTATTAAATGCATGGCAGCCCGGTTTGTGGCCGGTCTGTGGTGACCTGTGGGATATAGGAGGTAAATTACGGGCTCCGCCGTGAGCGTCAAATACTACTCGCATCTCCAGGAGCACCCAACCTCGACGGCCCTCATTTTAGCTTCATTATGTCGAGGGTACTCTGGCCCCTGCATCGGCATTGTGAGGCAAATCATGCCGCAGGATCATCTCCCAAGTACAGAGAGGCCTGGGAATGGAATGGCCTAATAAAGTAGAGGACAAAATCTTGGGATTGGGATTTATCTGTCAGATTGTGTCAGCATCGCTGAACCGGAGACTTAGCCTGCTCCTTAATTCCACACTACGAGTTCTTGCAGAGTTTGGTTCAGAGGAGCTGAAACCTCATTTTACATGAAAGAGTAATTTCTTTTTGAAGCAGGTCCGACGCTGTGAGGTGCGCCGGCTAGTAGGGGGCGTCCTCTTTCATACGCCGCATCCGTGCAAGACACACATGGGGTACCTCGGCCGCCAGGAGAGGTCTGTTCAATCAGAGTTTCATCTTCAGAGAAATCAATGTGATGGAGCGCTGCGCCCAAAGTGGATGTTAGCGGAGGCAGACAGCATCAGAAGTCTAAATCAAAAGCCGGCGGTGCTTAGTATATCCATCAACGCTGTAATGAATTTCTCAAAAACCTGCCTGTGGATTGACTTATAGGTGAAGGAACGGGGTGGAGAGACAGCGATGGAAAAAAAATCGAGGAATGTGAGCAGATGAGGCCGCTAGATTTGTTGACTTCTTTCAAACAGACTCAAAGGTTTTCTCTGGATGGTAACTTTAGGGATATAAGGAGAGAGGAAAGGGGATAAGAAAAATAAAGATTGGCAATAATATTGTGATTGTCCTTCCTTATCTTCTTCTTTCCCTGGAAGCAATATTCATTAGTGGCCTGTGACTTTTTTTTTTTACTCTGCATCTCACGTTGAGTAATTCCCCTCAATCTGCTGAAAGGAAGTGAAATCTACTTCTCGCGGTGATTTGGCACTCAAAGGACAAACCATCTCTGCAGAATGGTTACAATGCCTCATCTGGCAGGACTTTCAGTCATTTAGTATTTTGCTATTTTGCTACTTTGTCCCCTGTGAGCGCAGACATGACAGCGGCACTGAAGACGAGACAAAACGCTCTTCAGGACACAGAAGGCAGCTGATGGGGGAAATTCGCTTGGATGAATCAGGATTTCGTCACAAAGAGGGAAATATGGTTGGTACCACTTTACTATAAGACTCCCGTTATAAAGGATTTATGAATTGATTCTACGTAGTTGACCTATTAAGTTGTAAACACATCACAAATCATCAATTATCTGCTATAACTCATTAGATATGGAGGGTATTACAGACCTGATGCTTGCCAAATAGTGAGCACCCTTATCTGTACTGCTAACTTTAAAATGCCAAATAGTGGCCCACATTGATAGATTATGAGCTGTGTTATGAGCTGCTTTTAACGTTAACCAATGACTTATGAGTGTTTACAACCTAATTAATAACCTAATTATAAACAATTTATAAATGTGTTATAAACGTAGCCTTTTTGTAAAGTGGTACCAGATGGTTGCAACTATCAGCAGAATACTGGGTTACATGAGGGCAGAACGAAGATTCTGCTCCTCCATGAACATGAACATGAACTTTGAATATAATGACCGGTTGAGGGCAATCACACATTAACAATCTAATTTTGGCTTAAGCCTGAGATCAGTGAGGGAAGCGGCGACAACTTTTTAATAACCCGACCTGTTCGCTTCCACTGAGCTGTGACGATGAAAAGCCTGATTCATTAATCGTGAGGATGAGGGGAAAATTACTATTTGAATAATAAATCTGTTAGTGTCATTGTGAGAAATGCCGAACGCACCCGCGATGCCAGCCGCGCACCACCACGACGAATGCATTCTCAGTCTGCGATCATCACGGCTGATGATAATGGCACTGTTCATTAAACACACACGGTTTCACAAACGAGGGATTTGACGGATATCTCTGGCGGCGAGCTTTAGAATGCTGGTGCTGTAATTGTCCTGGATTAGTCAGTGTTTCGTCAAGTGTGAACACAGTCCACACGCCTCACCTCTGCAGATGGCCCTCAGGCAAAGATCTGGTCACTTGAGCTCCCACCATTCTGCTCTGCTCTGCAGTACACCCACACCAGCTCAAAGTGGGCTTGTGGAGCAAAATGTGCCAGAGAATCGGGCAGTGTCGAAGAGTCTCGCTGAGCTTTCTGAGGTTTAACAAATCGGCATCTGTTGGCTGGTCCGCCAGCCAAGATCCCACTGACTCCAACCTGGATAACAAAGATGGATGATGAGAAGAGGATAAAATGGGCTAAAATATAGACTTCTTATTATTCTTATTCTTATTGGGTCTCAACAGAGGGTCACCTCGTTCCGCATATTGATCTTTCCTTTCCTGACACATCCCTCCTCATTTATCCGGGCTTGTGATCAGCATAGAGATACGAAGGCTTGTGACCCCCCATTGTGGCTGGATTTGAACTAAAATTTAGACTACATCATTAAAAGTTGGAAAGATACCCTTTTTTCTTCCTATTTTTTTCTCCAAAGGTAGACCTCTACCAATGATTCTTCCTACCTATTTTACATTTCTATGTTTAGACAGTTATGTTTAACTTCACTGGCGACACAAGAGATGACCATCTTGACTGAAGACTTCACCATTTTTATTCCAGTTTGAAATTTCTCTGTTTCCCAATTTTTGCCTAACTTCATCAGCACACATCCTCTTAGAGGACAGAAATATCTCCTTCCTAAAACCACCGTTAAAGAAAAAGAAGAAATCCTTTATTTATCACATACAGTCATACACAGTACAACATAGTGACATTATTTCTCTGCATTTGACCCAACCCTGAAGAAGCAGTGGGTGGCTCATTTGAGGCGCCCGGGGAGTTAGGGTTTCAGATTCTTGCTCAAGAACCCCACGACATGTCGACCCTGGTGGGACTCGATACGGCCACCTTACGATCTTTGGATTGGGAGACGGCCGCTCTACCCGCTGAGATACCGCCGCCACAAATATCCAATGTGTATATTATTTCACATTTCCAGACGTAAAGGTTTCTTACCAACAAGAGTGATCAGTGATAATAACTATCAATACAAATTGTATCTCCAAAAGGTTTTCCGTGTCATAATTTTCCAACCATTGATGCTATTGGTTTAACTTTGGTGCTTATGAATCCACTCAAGGAGATCTGTTCTCTATATATCATATTTTACTCTTACTTTTTTTTTCTTATTTTTTTTTAGACAAAACTTCAGTTCAGTGAGGATGATTGCTTTGAGAATTTTTCCGGGAATATACCCTTGTTTTCCTGGACGACAGTGAAAGCCTAGTTCATTTTCGAGCTTGAAACGCTTAAATACAACTTTGTTACACATGGCAATTTTTAATGACAAAAATTTAAGAAAAGTTGTTTTATTCACATTAATGTGGCAGAATACCAGAGACATTATCAAAGCCAAAATAATAATAAAAAAAAAGACAAAACATCGTTAGTGAGGCACAAGGGTTAATTAATGAACACTTGCAACTTCATATATGTATATATATATATGTATACTGTGTACATATGTATATACATATGTATATATACATATATGGGTACATTAATTGTATGAAAAAGCTTCTGTAAATGTTCTTGCAGAACAGATCATCATCATCACCCTCTCTGTCTGTCCGTGTCACACTCTCTATAGAACTGAGTCACTCTTGTCATCTTTTAGTCACTACTTCTTTCACTTGTGTCTCGTTCTGCAGATTTATCTGCCCACTCTGATGTATTTATGGAATATGGATAAGACTTAAATGAGATTACTCAAGGTTTACATTGCTTTAGGAGGACCCTCCTTTTCTCCCCAACAAGACGTATTGTGTAAAGCGACAAAAATATCTTCAGAATTCCATTGAGTCCACTTATGTGGGCCCGCCTTATATGGGCAACATTTTGTGGAATATTTAATATATTTTGAAATACCAATGCGAAACTGGGTGTGCCAAATGTCCTCCGCTCCAGCAACACTTCCCAGCTCCTCCTGAGGGGATGCAAGGCTTATAGTTCTGATGAGGTAAAGCATCTAAGGCACCCCCAACTGTAGAGGAGCATTGTGTTAGAAAACACACTTTTAACACCGCACTTTTAAATGACAAACTCAAATTCCCCAGTTCATAATTGCCCTTGACAGTTGTGACATTGTGGGAAATATGAGCGTAATTTTTTCCCTGGTACGTCAAAGTCCCATCAAATCAGTGATAAACTCAATTATACACTTACGGACACTAAAAGCAATCTGCGTCATTCAATGACTTCTACTTCTGCTGACAAAGCTGTAGAAAATGGCATTATAATATCAAATTTGCTGGCAGCTCATTTTAATGTGAATGGTTATTACAAGAAGAGCCATGTCCCGGCACTGAGGGTGTAACCTTCGTATAAGTGTTGATACATGGTAGAAAATGTATCTTTATTAAATGATGACACATTCTACACAGAGTCTTCTCTCACTTTAGATAATCATATGCAAGTAAAAATGCTAAAGGTTATTTTTTATTGATTGAAAACCTATTCCAGGCGTACGGCAATTAAACAGGCCGACCATCCTAAAAACACCACAGCGTGTCAGCTGGACATTTTCTATCCCACAGAGTTTCAAAAATAAATAACTACCATATTCAATGTCAGCCTTACTTGACGGGAGGGGGGGCAGAAAAAACAAACAATAAAAAAAATCACCTTGCTTGCACACTCATGAATATAAAATTGAGACGAAACATTCAATATCTTTTAAAGCAAGGTTTGTTAGATCTATCTTTTTGACTCCTGGTCTAGAAATACTACAGATAATTAGCTTTAATTCATTGCAGGAGCTCAGACTTGTGCTTTGCTCACATCTCTAAAGTAAAGACTTAGTTTAAAAACAAAACAAGAATGAGATCTAGTGAAAGTTTAATTAATCAATCAATCAATCTTTATTTATATAGCACCAATTCACAATAACTGAATAGCTTTCCAGAAAGAGCAAGTCTAGAGCAAACTCTTTATGTAATTATCTTACAGAGACCCAACAAATTCGCCCGTGAGCGAGCACATGGTGACAGTGGCGAGAAAAAAACTGCCTTTTATCTGGAAGAAATCTCGAGCTGATAAAAGACTCAGGGTGGCCTACCACCCAGAGTCTTGTATCTTCCACCACCACCAGAGTCCAGACAGGACTGGACAGTACACTCAAAATTATTTGATGAATCCAGATAGGTACAAACATGTATATGTATGTATTAATACTAGAACTACTACTAATAACAGTACATTTTATTTATAACGCACTTTACATTTGGATCAAATGTCAAAGTGCTACAAGGTAAAAGCAGATAGAAACATCAATAAAAAATATAATAATAATTATCTAAAAATATGATCAAAATCAGCAATGTTAATTAAAAGTTCTGCTAAAAAGGAAACTTTTAAGTCCTTTTTTAAAAGTCTCAGTTGTCTGTGGAGCCCTCAGATGGTCAGGGAGGGCATTCCACAGACGAAGGGCAGAAGAGTCGAAGGCCCGATCACCCATGGCGCTGAGCTTGGTCTGGACAAGGAGGAGGCGGTATGAGCGGGTAGAACGGAGGGATCGTGTTGAGGTTAGATGGGAGAGATCTTTCAGGTTGGGGGTGCATTGCCAAGTGAACGAAGAACGGGGGTGATGTGTTGGATGGACGGACAGACAGACAGACAGACAGACTATATTTGGGCCAAAGTAGCCACTTTAGCAGGACTCCATGATCTGACACAGTTAGCTATCATTTGCTAAAACATATTATTGACATCTCTCAAGAACAACCTCTGTGCAAAAAAGAAAATTAGGCTTGCATGAGAATTGAAAGAATCAATGCTGTTATCCTCCATGGCATTGATTCATGCAGATAGTACATGCATAATCCTACGCGGGTTGTTTGACTTGATATTCTCCAAACTCCCCTGGGTCACCATCCCATCATGAAATGCTCAGATATGCTTGTCAGAATAATTTGCATTGACGGGCAAAATTGTCCTGAGTCATTCCCTTTCCAAGTTTCGAGTTGTATCTGCTAAGGCCTGCCAATCAGCAGTGAGAGAGAGAGAGAGAGAGAGAGAGAGAGAGAGAGAGAGAGAGAGAGAGAGACCGTTCCAGCTGTCGCCACAGCAACCTTGAGTCAATAAAAACCTTCCTCTAACAGCTTTTGTGATCTTGTGTGATTAATCATGTGTTTTAGTCATATCCAGCCCCTCAGCCCAACAACAAGAGGTGGAGGGAATAGAAACAATCAGGAGGCGGATGGAGAGAGAGACATTTTCGTGTCAAGTAAGAAATCTTTCTTCTCTTTGACTGGATTAACAGAAGACTTGAAAGAGAATCGGGATTTTGCCAGAGTGGGAGACGGAGAGGGTTGGGGGCGTCTGGAACAAATGAAAAGCAAAGAAATGAAGAAGAAATATGTGACGAGCCCCAAAGCTGTGTGAGGATTTATAACAAAGTCCAACCTCAGTGAGCAAATAAGAAACTGCAGTTTAAACAGAACGCTCGGCGTATTACCTCACATACGGAAAGTACTTTAAATATTGCATTTGACTGAAGTGCTGAGTCGAAGCATTCGGAACAAGACACAGGGCAAATATTTGTCTGCATAAAAACTGCTCAGGGGGGAGTTGAGAGAAAGACGTGGCATTAAATGCACGTAGTGAGAAATCTTTCCTGGAAATAGTTCGAGAGGGAAGCACAATAAAAACCGAGCCTCGCCATTATTCAGCACCCTCTCTCTTTTTCTTTCCCTCCATCTCTGCACTTCCCGGCACAGACGTCGCTGGCAGAGTTCATCCGCTGCCGAATTCTCAGTCGTAAAAATCGCCCGGTGTTTATTCAGACCCGGCTTTCTCGCTTTTTACGAGTCCGTATAATGAAAAAGCAACAGTAAGAATACAAGTCTGCCTCTCCACCCGCATCCCGTCCAAAGATGAGAGCATTGTGTCCTTCACCGACAAACACTTGACTCATGGTAAAGGAAGAATTCATTTTAATAGTTAATGACCAGTTTGGTTTAGGGAGCAGACACGACCAAAGGAGATTTACTCGAGTAGATTATAAATATGATCCACTTCTAATGTTCTTGGACATTTTCACATGATTCAACCTAGCTTTGGATACATCAGACGATCTATGTCCACACAATACTGTGTCAATGATGAACTGGACCCTACATCTCGCCCAGTGTCAGTTGGGAGAGTCTCCTGCCCTCACAACCCTGAACAAGAAAGAATGAAACTGAAGGTTTAACTATTTAGTTAACTTTAAGACTTTAATGTTGTCATCAAGTATCTTCTGGTAGTTGATGGAGTCTATGATAACATGTTGTTTAACAAGATGTCCAGGCCCACTCAAAGGAAAACACCCCACAGCACCTGAGTCCATCACCAGACTTCACAGTGGGTATGAGGTACTTTTCTTTATAGCTTTTGTGCCGGTGCATTTTTCTTGATATCTGTATGTTTGTAATGGTGAAGGCGCCATCTGATGGGTAGGGAGGTTATCTGACCCTAAGATTCAACTGAACTCTGCAATACTCTAGCTGAAATCTCGGGAGAGTCTTGTATCCATCAAACCATTCTCAGATGTAAGTTTGCAGACACTTCCTCTTCCGGGCAGATTTTTAACATCTCTTTAGACTTCTCCATTATTGATCTATCAATAATATATTCATTATTGATTTTAATCAAGGGATTTATTAGGGGTGCAAATAGTTATAGCATACATGTTACAACAACATTTGTTCATGTGAAGAATGTCATGCTTCTTTAAACTACGGTTCTTCAATAAAAGGTTCGATTTTTTGTGAAAAATTTGATTTAAAGATCATGGCAAGACATTTTTCCTGAGGAGGGGCACTGCAAAATAAGCAGCAGTAAAATACAAACCATTCAGTAATGCAACAGTAATGTCAATGTGCTGTTAATGTTCTTAGTTACTCCAAAGCGGTCCTATTAAATCTTTTGTTTTATTAACTGTCCTACTAACATTAGCCGCTGTTCAGGGATCTCCAGGAGGGAGTTTGTGAGCTAAGTGGTTTTGTTGTCGAGCTCTTTGTAGACAATAAACAATAAGCAAAATCAAGCTGTCAGTGTCCAGTAAATGCATCTCAACAGAATGAATCTAACCCCCAATCAGATGTTACTTATTTTACAGTGATTTATTTTGATATATTTAATGCGTGTCTTTCTTGATGCATTTTAAAGCACATTACGAACCTGGCAGTGGAGTCATGTGACCTTATAAGGTATGTGCCCCCTTTAAAAGTTAACATAGAGTAACTGTAACCAATTGAGAATTTGCATATTAGCCACGTTTTTATTTTTGTGATAAACGGTTTGATTCGGCATTCAGATTTAACATTTACATTAACGTTTAGATTTACCGTATCATTTCTTCAACTGATGTTTTTATCTGCATTTTATACAAGATATATTTAACAGAAAGGTACATATGGCAAAGCTCAAATTTCTGTAACTAAAAAAAAAAATGGTTGGAATTTAGAATATCCCGCCACATTCTTTAGAACAGCTTAAGAATTAGTGCCGCACTACAAAGGTTCTGGTTCTGAATTCAAACCTGGAGCCTTTCTGGGCGTACTTCCAATATCTGCATGGTGCGACTGCCTCCTCTCACAGTCAAAGCAACACAAGAGAATGTCTTCACAATACTTTATAATTTAGCAACCACCATGAGGGATGCGAGGCTTATTGGACTTTTTTGTTTTTACTGAAAAAATGTCACAATCTGTAAGATCAAAGGCATAAGTTATAAAACGAAGGGTGATTCAATTCCATGTCGATGCTTTGCATTCAGGGGATACATGAAATAAAAGCAGAGACATTATGAATATCATGAGTTACACCTGCATCTTTCTACAATGACAATAAAACATATTTGCTGTGAAAAGGCTTTTTACTTAAAGTGGCGTTTTTGTTGGGTTGTGAATGTGATTTATAAGTTAGTCATTTTACATGGACTAAGTAATGCAGTCGCTTTTTCATTTATTAATTTGCATCGAGTAAGTTGATCATATTTTGTCTAAGTCAGCTTGTTTTGTTTTTTGCAGAAAAGTTTTGTATATATAGTATAGTATATATTATTAGTTTTTGTCCTACACACTGTATATTAGGGTGGAAAACGTATTTAAACGTTAAGCTTTCAAAATGTTTTATTATTTTCCACCCATCTTCCTGTTTCCAGATTGCTTCACCCGCTCCGTCATCGCTCGTGCTCCTCTATGCTTTCCATCTCTGGCACATCTCTGCCATCCCTCTCTTGTCATTTGCAGCCAGAAGGCTAGTGTTTGATAATGACATATCAGCCTGTGATGTACTCTGCTCATGTATCACACACAGATGGCGGGGAGAAACCAGCCATTTCTCCCCCCCCCCCCCCCCCCCCCCCCCCCCCCCCCCCCCCCCCCCCCCCCCCGTCAAACGCTGCTCTTTCTTGTGGAGAAATATTAGGTGATTTAAATGCCGTGACTCATAATTTTGAATTTGCGGCTCCTGATAAGTCAGCATGAAAAGTGCTTTCCAATGAAATTGGAATATATCAGAACCAAAAAACCCTGTGTTGCTAGGAAATTGTTTATTTTGTGTGTGTGTTTATATAATTAATCTATAACTCATTACAATGTTGTGTTGTCGTCCACATTAACTTATTTTCTGTCCAAAGACTGGGAACCAACAATTAAAGACCTTTGACTTTAAATTAATAGAGTATTTCTTTTAAGTCCATACTGTTCTTTTTTGAGCAATATGTGGAATACTCCGCTCTGACGAGTGAACCTTTAAAGGTAATTTGTGTGAAATTGTTGGGCATGTACAAGTGGAGTCCCAGATTTTACCAGATATTTTACACATCAGCACAAAAGTCGCGATCCAAGAATCTACGCTGGCCATTAAAGATGTCAAAAGGATGTCATTATGTAGCCTGACTGATGATGAGGCCAAAAAAATCATCATTTTGCACAATAAAAAACATCTGGGCAAAGACGCGTCACCATCAAACTGATGAAGAGGAGTACCCGACTCGTGAAACCATTACACGGTGAACTGGGGAGGTTCAACCAGTTCTCTCTAGGGAATTTAAATCGTTTGCACAGTTCTGGAGATGAAGAGGTCCAGGTAGGAACGCTGGCACTGTAAGACCCACAATGAAAACCTGCCAGCATCATTTCCTTCCCCTGAATTTGCCTGAGGCCGACCTGGAGACTGTATCGCTCCGCCGGGGAGGAAATGGGACCTTGATACTCAATTTGTCAAAATACAAAATAGTTATTTATTAATATCTTTAAAAAGTCAAACGGGCCCCATTCCATTCACACACACACACACACACAGACAAAAAAAACAAATTTATGAATACTATAATTGATTTATTCAAAGATATACCCCTACATTTTTATACGCTGCACCTGTAAGCAAGAATCCGAGATGCTCTCCGATTGAAGAAATGGGGATTGGAATAAATATTCTCAAAGTTGATAACGGTGATGGAGAGGTGTGCAGAGGCTATCAAGAGGGAAATGATGCATGCTGGGAAGTGAAGATGGTACGTTTAAGATAAAGTAAAAGCACGCCTGTCGCGGCCGGGCCGCTGCTGCGAAGAAGATGAGACGAAGAGGAGGCTGAGAGGAAAAGACATATCCTATCAGCAGTGCTATACTCCACCGGCATGTCTAATGCATACAGAGATAATTAAGCTGTAATTGCACAGACTAAACTGTTTGAGGAGAAGGACAAGCAGCCACTGATGAAACATTGTTTTTATTCCTACATTGGAACTGACGTCTGCTAATGGTCATCTGTTCTCTGTCAGTCCTGATGCCGCTGATGCGCTCAGACCAGATTTATCTGCTTCTTATAGTTTAATTATCACCTCAAAAGGCCTGAAGAGTGTTTACTTGCCTGTAGGCGGACTCACTCTACGGAGGTTTTACAAAAAAACAGCAAAAAATGTATTCTATCCCCTGAAACCACGCATCCGACTATATCCACCACCCGGCTGCTGCTGCTGCTGCTGCCAACACCTTCAATTTTTATCTTTTTTCTCCACAATAAATATGCAGCATGTAAGTTTACTTCTTCCCGTTTATCATGATTAACCGCCTTCCCTCTGCTTATGCATGCAAGGGGCGATAGATGGGCCAACTGTGGCAATGCAGGAACACAATCTGATAGATATAAAAAACACTTCGAAGAACTACTTTAAGGAAGGCAAAGTCAGCAACAATGGAGGTTCATCATCAATCAACATGGAAGGGAGGAATTTAGTACACCAAAAAAAATCATAAAGCGTGGTTAGATGTGTTCATCCTGTACTTGTGTCTGGGATTACATCCCGAAAAAAAGTCAGGGGAAAATGGAATTGCCATTGCCACCGCAGATCCTTCGTGTAAACACGATAACTCAAAAACTGTTTCATGATTCATTTTCAAATTTTATATCCCCATATCTTTTAGTGTGAAGAGGAACTGCAATGATTTTGGGGAAGGACGGTTGTATATTTTCAAATACTAGGAGGGGCTTTATCTCCAAATATTTTTCCGGCCGTGATTTCTTAACCGGTGGTTCGATTCAGTCCGAATCCGGCACCGAAGAATCGACTCGAGGAGATTAATCTTGTATATTTTACACGAATAATTCATATTTGACTAAGTAGGGGGAGTTTTTTTTTAATGAAAGAAACTGTTTTCCGTTTGGTGACTTTCTCACCGTTTGTCCGATTTAGAGCAAATTTGGCGCAATTGGATCAACTTGAGGAGAATTTATTTTTACTCTAATATCTTATATTTTACTCACTAGGGGGAGCTCTCTTTATGACGAACGTTGTTCTCCGTCACATTCAAGTTGAGGAGTTCAACCAGGGGGATCGCTTGTACAAAGCAGGGGATTGGAGACTTTGAAGGGATGTACCTATGATGTCGGGGATGACAGCGTACGCCAGGTTTTCTTTAAAAATTGTCTTTTTTTGACAAAATCCTTTGTCATGCAAACAGGAATTTGCTCTTGACTTGTTTTCTGTTAAGTTATTCTACATGGATAGCATCACTGGAAGCCCTCGAGCCCCCGCTATTATAATGTTCTGATCCAGGCCATTTTTTCCGTGAGCCCGATCCAGTACGGCAGCGCCGTCTCGTCACGTTTTTAAAGCTGTTATTTTCTAGCAAACACGCGGGTTCACAGAAGACGCAGAGTGACAGCACTAATTGGTGGATAGCCGTTTGTTTGTTCTGGAAGCATCCGGGATAATAGAAATGAATTCGATAGGAGGGCGTGAGGAGGAAGAGAGAGAGCGAGAGAGAGTGAGAGAGAGAGAGAGGTAAGAGTGGTGGACGTAGGTTGAGACAAAAACATGTGTCGCAGTCTTTTCTGTCTGCTGATTACGATAAGCATGTTTAGGTGGAGGAACTCTGAGCCAGCTGAAAGGTGGGCTGACATAAAGGATGCTCGAGTTCTCTGTGCGTCTCCTTCACCACCATAATGTTGTTAAGAAACCTCTTTTTTCTCGTAGCTGTAGAGGAAAGGAAAATAGGACAATAAAATTGTGTGTAGACACGAGTCGCGTACTTCACCAACGCAAACGCTGCTTCAAAGGCTCATTTTAAACAGCTATATTATATTCAAGTTCCACATTTATGATTGATTGATTGGTTGGTTTTTCGTATGTTAGATCCAATTAACATTTTCCCGCTTCATATTACTTGGGGTGTTTTCATTGATAGCTGGTCCCGAAAAGCAAACGCCAAAATGCATTCCAGTAAATCCATCACAGACTTTGTCTTGCTGCTTGTCTGAAACACGTTGATGTTGGACTTCATTCATCTCTTCAGGATGCATAGGTCACTTATTCCACTTCTAATAGTCTACTTATCAAGCTGTCTCCTGAAATAGGCCTTCACTCTTTGATTTTGATGCATTGACGGAGTTTTTCCAGAGTTTTTCTGATAACCACCTCTAAATCTAGGTCTATGCTGTCGTTGCCCAACAACAAGGGTATAATCACGAAAAACTCCCCAATCCCCCTTCATTTTACTAGCAATCCCCCCGATTGAACTCCTCAAAGTAAATGTGAAGAAATGTCCAAAATACAATGTTGTTCGTTGATTAATGCTCCAGATAGTGCGTAAAATATGAACTACTAGTGTAAAATGTGATATTAATAATATCGCTATTCTGGAGTCAATATGTATGGTATATATGTATTTGGACTAAGTTGGACCAGGGTTAGGAAGTTATGGTTGACAAACATAATTTTTCATAAACAACAACAGTAAAACAGTAAAATATAAAATATAATATATATATAAATATAATATATCCCCTCAAGTCGAATCATATATTCACAAAATATGGACTAAATAGGACCAAACCTTCAGAGATTATGTTTGAAAAACAGTGTATTTCATAAAAAAGCGTCTCTCCGTGAGTTAAAATATGAATTATTCGAGTAAAACTTGAATAATTCATAATTCATCGAAACTGAATTTTGACCAAATCGGACCAACGGTTTTTAAATTATGGCCGAAAAATTATATCCAGGTATTTTCCTAGTTATCAATGAGTTTCAGGAATCGGAGACATTAAATGCCTCCGAAAAAACTCTCAGGGTACAGAAAGAGTTTTTACATTTTCATCCCTGCGATCTCAGATACGTCTTGGTTCAGACATCCTATTTGCTTTAGAACCGGGCCAGCGCTCTGGGCTTGAGGGAGGAAATAACTCAGCATGCTCCACAACAGTTCAACATCTCAACAAAAGCATTTGGGTTCAAGTGACGCAGCGACATACTGTTGGATCTGCACTATCATACCACCAGCAAACTACAAAGCTCGCAGCCCAAAGACATCAAAAGAGAAGGACTGAGTGAGGAATTTCCCTTAACAGTTTTCTTTTATTCATCGGGCATATCCATAGTTGGCTCATTTCCACAGAATCTGAATAATGGCCGGGGACAGCGTCTATGGAGAATGCACCGGGGGCCACAAATCCACCAAACTCAATTACAAACTGTTCAGAAATTGTTCTATATCAGTAATAGTGATAGTGGGGAGTGAGATTGAAATGGTGACAAACGTTTTTGCGGGCGTTCTTCTCAGTGATTTTATGGATAATATGTGGGGCTCAAGAACCTGCTGGATATTGGGAATGAAGCTCATTTCCTTTTAACAGGGAGAATATTCAATTTGCCCGTTGGCCACAATGATATATGTCCATTTTCTTCCGCCGTACTCTTCTTTTGCCAGCTGTTTGATTTGTTTTCCAAGCAGAAGCCATCATCATTGACTCCGCGACTGACTCTTCCACTAAGGGGAACTCATTTGATGTGATTTTGGATCCATGCAGACAAGGTAATCGGTTTTGCAAATGTGTGAGCGTTTGTGTGTTCGTGCCTGTGCGGGTGTTTTTACGTCCATGTAATTTGTGCATTATCCACCGTTGGCGTTCAAACGGCGCCTCTTGCTGTTTCAAATATTCCCCGGAGTGCTTTGATGACATTAGAGCACAGCGGTGACAAATTGTTCTGATGGAAGGGTGGTTCTGCTGATGCAAACATCAAATGAGGTTACATTTCAAGACATTTTAGGAATAATGATGGTTCATTCTTAGGATATTTACGAAAAAAGTATGATATCGTCCCGGCTTTGCTTCGGCATTATTTCACACCTGAACTTAATAAAGGATCATTATGGACTCAAAATGTTGCTGTTAAGTGAAGTCACAGAACTTTAACCTCAAACAGGATATTGAGCTGAAACAGCACATAATACATGACGCTCCAGCTAGAGTCAGAGAAAAAGACATTATTTGGACATTTAGGTGCAGGATTATTTCTCATACCGTCCTCTCAGTCACAGCTCTCACACATGTGGTCGCCATCAGCTGGTCACATCTATCAAATAGAAGCGTGACCCACCTTCATCATATAGCAAAACTACATCAGCTGTCCGGTCTTTGTAGCTTCATCATTAGGACCAAGGTTAGGAAATTATGGTTGAAAAGCAACATTTAAAAAAAAAAAAGCTCCTCCTGGTGAGTAAAATATAAACTACTGGAGTAAAATATAATATATACAAGATAGATCCCCTCAAGTCAAATCATATATTCACAAAATGAGGACTAAAAAGGACCAACAGTTCAGAGACTCTGTTCAAAAAACAGTGTTTTTCTTAAAAAAACTCCCCCTAGTGAGTTAAATATGAATTATAGAGTAAAACACAATATACAGAAGGTAGAACTACTCGAGTCGATTCAAAGGCACCGAATTTGGACTAAATGGGACCAATGGTTTTTAATATGTGGCCGGAAACCTTTTCCCCTTTACTGTTGGAAATATACAACCGACCTTTTCCAAAATCCATCCAGTTCTTCCTCTCATGAAGGTGTATGTGGAAATAAAATTGCAAAATGATCCGTGAAAGTCTTTTCTTGTGTTATCAAATTTAACATGAAGGATCTGTGGCGGTGGATGCGGCAGTGGAGGCAGCGGCGGCATTGATGGCGATTCCATAATATCCACGACTTTTCCGAGTTATCAATGAGTTTCGGGAATTGGAGACATTAAACGCCTCGACAATGGCCTCAGGGTACAGAGAGAGTTCTCATTTTCAACTCTGCAGTTTCATCATTCCCAGAAGAGTCATCAGCCACCACCACCACCACCACCTCCTCTCCTGTCTGGGCACTATGGGGGATTTATTTAACTGCTCCTCTTGGCAGTTACCCTTCAGTTGCAATCTCCCCGAATAGTCTGAGTGGCAAAGGCTTTCCGACAGAATAATTATCCCATCATTTGTAGATACAAACTATCTTTGTTTAATTCACAGTCAAATGGGTACTTTGACTTTAAAACTTTAAGTACATCTACCTGATTATACTAGCATATTCTTAATTAAGTAACAATGTCAATGCAGAACTCACAAGAGCGGCCCGCGTTTGCATGAAAAAAATAATAATCATCATATGAATTAATATAGTAAAAGTCTTTTTACAAATTATAATAGTGCCCACAGTGATGGCAAATAAAAGAATTTGGGCCTCGAGCACTTATTCTGAAGGTATTTCACATGTTTGTCAATCACAATAGTCTTTTCAAAGTAAAATTATTAATGAACTATAATTATTTTGGACATTGAAAATAATAATTAATCATTAACCCAGTTAAGAAGTGGGGATGTACTTCTAGTGCCAGTACCGGATAAAAGGGGATTGTGTCAGGAAGGGCATCCGACACAGAATAGAATAGAGCAAACTTTACATAAACGCTATTCCAAATCAATACGTAGAACAAGATGATCATAAAAAGAAGAAGAAGAGAAAGGTAATAATTCATTTTGAATATTTTAGGGGGGCTACGATTAAATGTAGGTATACTTCAGCCTCCCTAAATTCTCTAAAGTCGTCATTGTGCATGCTTTCGTAGTTACTTTCACAAAACAGAAGTAAAAAATATCTGTATTTGTTATCTTTTCCTCCACCAAGTCATGCCACAGATGTCTGAGCGAGAGAGCCGCATTGAGACGACCACGAAAAAGACAATGATCGCGGATCAGCCAGAACATTAAAACCAGCTGTTTCCTATCGTGTAGGTCCCCTTTCGCCACTGAAACGGCTCTGCAATGCAACGTATGTTGCTCAACTGTGCATTCGGCCACTACAGGCTAGTCTTCACTCCCCATGTGCCACAGTGACCCTTGAGGGCCCATGACCTTGTCGGTAGTTGTCCTTCCATAGATGACTTTGGTGGGTATTTACCATAAAACACCCATAAAACACACAACAAGACCTAAAGTTCTGGAGATGCTCGGACCCAATAATCTAGACTTCCCAGTTTGTTCCTTGACAGATTTGCTCATATCCTTACGTTATATATATCTAATATATATATATATGTGGGATATATATATATATATATCCTACTCACTGATAGGTGAGTATAAAGTTGAACATTTGAGGCTCCTCCTGACCCGTATCGAAGATTCTTTACCTTCATGTCGGCGTACATGTTTACAGGTTTTCCCTGGATGTCGTGGTGAATCATAGGGGCTAGAGGAATTGGATCTGACACCGGTCAGAACTATTGATCCGAATTTAATTACTTGGTTTATGTGCCGGGCAGACTCAAACCGAGGCACCTACAACCGTACGACGCGATCCCCGAGGGAGACGTGGGTCGGCACCGAGAATCACTTTGTGACAATTTATCCGTGAGTCAAGTCGCAGTCGGGCTCCACCTGTCACAGCACAGAAACAGGGTGGCATCTCCCCCTACTAGGCTCTTGGGAGAGGAGCTTACAGCAGATGGACGGGCCGATACTGAAGGGATCTGGCTGAGAATATATGTCAGAGTCACATTTATGCTATTTTAGAACATTTACATTAATCGCACTGTTGTACAAAACACCCACTCTCTTATCACGATCTCTTCATTGCCATGGGGACGAATGAGCGAAAAAAAACCCAAACATAATGAATGAAGATGGAAAAAGAGAGGGCAAAGAAAAGGCTTTGATTGCTGATTGAAGTTTTTCAAAGCATCAAAAAGTGAGGATCAAGTAATTATAACAGGAAGATTAAACCAACAGCCTTCATCCTTTCTTCTTCTTTTTTTTTTTTTTGCATTTTCCTTATCTCTCTCTAACTGCTTTGGGAAAACTATATTTTCAGTTTCATGTCTGAATGGTTCCACTGCAAATCCTCACACCCCTCCTGCTGTGTGCGGCAGGAAGCGTCGTCGTTGCGTCTTGGTTATGGCGCGCTGTGCACACACACACACACCAAAAGCAAAAGAAGAAAGAAGGATATGAGTGTAAATGGAGGAGTAGAAGAAGATGTGAGATGGGGTGCGACAGAGGGAACGGATGGAGGGACTGCAAGAGAGATGTAGGCAGGAGGAGTCGTGCTGCAGTGTTCTGGTAACGTTCCAAGGGCAGTCTTGCTTCTAGTCAACAAACAAAACACCGGTCTCAGCTAAATATAACATTCCCTCTGTGCTACGCCTTCAGAGAGTCGGTGCAGGCGAGAGAGGACGGCGTGTTTGGAGAGGGCAGCCACTCACTGTGCGATGCCCCCCTGACCTGCGAGAGGCCACCAGAAGCAGAGCGTGGCGTTAATAACAGGGAGGTCAGCTTCTGCTCCCGTTTGATTACGCCTTGAGTTTCCTTTCTGATGTCCCACCTCTCTCGTCCCTGCAGCTCCGTCCCCTCTCTCTCCTGCCATGGGCTCTGTATTCTCCTGAGGACCAACAGAAGTCCTCCTCTTTGTTTATCGTGCAAGACAAACAGATGAACACCCTTCTCTCTTTATGCTTTTTCATCTCATGCTTGTTTCTTTTCTCCAACTCGCACAAATGTGCAGCTTCAGAAATGAATTAGCGATGCTGCTGCCAAAGTTAAAAGAGAACGTGGAAAATTAAACATAGGTATCCCACTTATGAGAGGCAGAGAGCCAGACAGGCATAGTGTGATTGGTGTGATTATTTGATTGCAGCGAAGTACACACACACATACACACACACACACACAAACAGAGTATAATGTTTAATTATTACAGAATAAAATATTACGATAGAGCTCCTCAGACATCGGGAAATATGCTTGGAGTGCCTTCTTTCTCAATTAGTGACCATCTTCGTCGAGGTTAACGTGGTTTGTGCACAAATTCAGAAGAACAAGAACAATTTAGCTTTGCCTGGGAAGCAAACCGCTGCTAATGCACTCAGCTTCTGCACATTTACACTAATGAGCTAAAACCTTATAACTACCAGCCTGAAAGCGGCTCTTCGGCGTTCTGTTTGTTCTGACATCTTTGCAGCAATTTGTGCCACAGTTGCTCTTTTGTGAGATCGGACCGCGCGGGCTCGACATGACTCGCCGCGTGCATCAATGATCCGTCGGCGCCACTGTCACAGAATCATCCGTTATCCTTCCTGGGCACCACTTTAATAGGAACTAACCATTGCAGATTGGTAACATCCAACAAGAACTGCAGTTCTGGAGATATTCCAGCCCAGTGGGCCAGCCATCACACTTTTGCAGTAGTCATAGTCACTCTGATCATAACGCTGTCTCCTTTTTGCTGCCGGTGACACATAAACTCCAGGACAAAATGTTCACTTGCAGCCTAATATGTTCCAGTGTCTGCAGAACCGCCCGAGTCGTCTGTCTGAACTTACTTGCAGGCTTGCTCCATTTATTCTGAATTCACCTGCTGTTGGTTATAATTTGTTGTTTTTTATGTGCATGCACATATTGAGAACTAGAGGTTAGGAATGCACAACTGATAGAATTTTCATTTCTAGCCGGATTTTTAGCTTCCAACAATTGCAAGCTAAAAATCCGGCTAGAGCAAAATTGAGGTTGAAAATATGTGCTCCGCCCACACAACGCTTCCCTGTAAAGAAAATCAAGCGCTCTCTAAAACCACCGACCATTCATACTGGTCACTAATATACAACAGATAACAAGTGGTTCTGAACGAAAATGAAATGTCTGCACTGAATGCAAATCGTTTACAGGATTCAGAGAGTAATATCACGGCTACGGATACTTTGATTTGTGGTCAAACAGAACAGCGGAGCCGAACACGAGCCTGACATTTAATTCATCTAAGAAGACTTGTGATAAATAGTAATCTCAGTCTTGATTAAGGGTATAATTCTTTTTATTATTCTGTAGCTCTCCTTGCTGTTAGTCATCCCATGCGTTTGTATGTTTCCCCTGAGGCCGTTACCTGTCCTTTATCTGTCCTTCCGTATATCCGCCATTCTTTTATCTGCAAAGCTCTTCAAAGGAACACGACAGCATGAGGAGAGAGGAAGCTAGAAGTCTGTGGCCAGACGTCTTGGAGGCTGGATGCTGCTCGAAACAGTCAGAGGCAGAAATACCGAACACTAAACTATAAAGACTTTTGCCTCTCTGAAACTCGGCATAACTCTTCATCGCACAACTCCAGTCCCACAACTACAATCACACAACTACAACCACACAACTCCTGTCACACAACTCCAGTCACACAACTACAATCACAAAAACTAAAATCACACAACTACAATCAAACAACTAAAATCCCACAACTACAATAACACAACTCTAGTCACACAACTACAATCACACAACTACAATCACACAACTCCAGTCACACAACTACAATCACAGAACTACAATCACACAACTACAATCACAAATACTAAAATCACACAACTACAATCACACAAATACAATCACACAACTCTAGTCACACAACTACAATCACAAAAACTAAAATCACACAACTACAATCACACAACTACAATCACACAAATACAACCACACAACTCTAGTCACACAACTACAATCACAAAAACTAAAATCACACAACTACAATCACACAACTACAATCACACAAATACAACCACACAACTCTAGTCACACAACTACAATCCCAAAAACTAAAATCACACAACTACAATCACACAACTACAATCACACAACTACATCACCAAATACAAATCCCTCCAGGTAAAGAGGAACCATGAACTTACCCAACATCGCTTCATGTCCTGTTTCACTTAACAAGTGGAAAGTCAATATTTTCCTGCCACTCACAGGAGAGACGGCCAAAAGGCGAATAAACGCGCTGATTTTCAGGTGCTATGAAGACAACACAATGGTAATGGAATCGCCAGATGGCATTGGCAACATTGGCAATGAATGTGTTCATCAGAGGTGAAATGAGCCCAGAAAACATTTGTGGCAGGCTGCCGCCCCAGGAAGAGCTACATTAATCCCCGGTAGAAGATTCACACCACCAGAGGATGTCAACCACTTCCTGTCTTTAGACAAAGACGCAAGGAGAAAGACAGACGCTGCTCCGCCCTCCGGCTGGTCGTGACAGGATATACAAATTGACATTTCTGTGTATATATTATAGTCTTAATGATGAAATACTAATGGTATTTTGAGCTCCTTTCATCTGATGTGCGCCGAGTCGACAGAACAGAGCCCTTCACCTCGAGGTGAGAACGATGACATTTAAAGGGCCAGCGCAAACCTTCCTTACAGTCTGACATCACTGTACGCCGGATGAGCCCAAAAATACCAGATGAAATTCAACTGAACACTTGGGGATATTCACCATTTGCTATCGTATGTGCCAAAAGTGAAATGTCACGTCAACATTTCAAAGTTGCCGCACACAAACATAATAATGGAGATCAGTAGGGGGTATAATACGATTTCACAGCACTGTATATGCCAGATAAAAGTATTACAAGCACAGTCTATATCCCAAACTCATCATATGGTCATAAGTGGGATGATCTCACCACATTTGCAGAGCATTTTTGCAAGTCCTACAAGAAATGTACGGACTAAATATAAGGCTAAACCCCCTCTGCAGCACAGATGGCTTGATATTTGCTGCTGACAGTTCGGCTTATCAGCATGACATCATGGAGACTGACACAAACTGTAGAGTGTGTGTGTGTGTGTGTGTGTGTGTGTGTGTGTGTGTGTGTGTGTGTGTGTGTGTGTGTGTGTGTGTGTGTGTGAGTGTGTGCGTGCGTGCGTGTGTGTGACATAGATGGGCGGAGGTTAAGTACGTCCGCAAAATAGAGAAAATCCGCATTTTCTCGCTCTCTCTCTTTTCATTTCAGGAACCTATTGCTCAATTTTACTTAAGTCAACCCGATAAGGTGAGCGTGGTATACAAACCGAGACGGAACACTTAGGTATGTATTAGATTAGAACAGAAGCATAAATAGAAAGGTGCTGAGAATTCTTAATAAATGAATTTGCTGCAGAGGATGTTTTTTTTGCACTAGAAGCCAATGTGTTTGAAAAGAAAAAACTGTTGCTGATTAATTGATGGTGTGGGGTTGTTGCAAGAAAAGGGGTAACTAGAGGTTTAAACATTAACGCGCAACAAAGCATGTATAACTCTTGATATATTACCACAACATCTCCAGCCTCCACAATATTTGCTTTGCCAGTTGTCTTAAAGGTAAAGGCCGATAAACAATGAATATTTCATAAGATTTAAATGGCTCTCTCCTGAGATTTTTCATTGAGTTGCGTCAGCTACAAAGCAAACACGGGAAAAAAAAAGTCTATTACTATTCCATTTCTTCATGTTGAAAAGCCGATTAAAGCAAACAAGGAGTCACAACGTTTGTGGCTTCCTACCCTGGATCTCCTAGTGTTAAGCGCTCGCTGTAACGTCAGGCTCATTCTGTCTCTCTGCAGGTCTCTGGCCTCCGCCTCTGTGGTCAGCTGTATTGTGGAAAAGCACAAGCTTGGCTGCATTTTATAATTCATTTTGGGGTTAGGAGGGGGGGCAGGTGTTTGGCGTTGTACTCAACCCCCACAATGAGGCGACTTCTGCCTCCAAGCGGAGTCACCGCACCTCCATCTCCATCATCTCTATCTCTCTCCCCCTACACACTCACATCTCCTACATACTGCCAGTATGCACAATCATATGCAAATATGCAAACATGCATACATGCACACATCTCCCTCAAATTGCTCATAATCATATTTCCTCCATCTGGCGCGGGGCCATTTTTCCCGGCAACAAAGGTTATTGCGACGGATAAACACATTTTAATTACCTGGGCTCCTCTGGCATATAGGAAATAAACCCATGCAATTATATTAAAAGGGACATTACGGGCGGTAAACAAGTTTCAAAAGTATGTTACGAGAAATATTTCTCCCCCAGATATCATCTTAGTTTATGCATTTTACGGCTCCCGAATAATCCATGACTGTATATCACAGCGCACAACACCACACGTGTCATGTAGAAAATTCCGGCGGCCATGACGGGAAGCATATTTCCACGGGATTGTAAATAACATCCCCTGTAGAGAGCATGGCTCGGTACATGCATTTCATCTCCATCCATAATTCATTACCAGATGTTGGCTTATATTGGTTTTCAGGTATCTGCAAGGACTCTGTGGAGATTGCAACATCCCTGTGGTTTTTGGAGTCATTTACTCTGCTCCTCCGTGACGGAACATAACCGCTCGCAGCAAAATGTGTGTTAACTGCCAGCATCACTACGGAGAGCTGACAGCATCACTACTACTTGTTTAGGCAATTTATGATTTTCAGCATTTGTGATGTGACGCCGGCGCCGCTTTGACAGTCAGTCTTTGTCCTTTTATTCCCAAAAAAAAAAAGGGAGATAAAAGGGAGAGGTTGAGCAGTGTGGCTTTGGTGACACTGCTGGGATTAAGGAGTAGCATCCTGACAATAGACAGATCGACGCCGGAGCAGCGCCTTCATGTTGTAGGAGGTTTTTTTCTTGAGAGAGAGGGATGGGACAGGGCGGAACACAGTAAACACAGAAGATCTGCCGAAAGAAGAAAAAAAGCTTGCGGTGACAAAGTGTGTTATTCCAGGTGAGCTTCTCTGAATCCATTCGAACGCCCACTCAGACACCTACAGCCTGGCTCATCCACAGCCAGATCAGGTCCTCTATTCAATCCATTACCTGCTGCTTGGAATGTATAGTGGCAGATTCCTGCACTGAGGACGCCATTATGGAAGAGAAATGGAGGAAGAAAGAGACAGGTGGAGATAGAGGGATAAACAAAAGAGCGGCTAGGGTATAAAGGATGACAGCGAGAGAGACCAAAGGATGGAAGGCATGGCGATAAAGGGTGAGAGGGAGTGAAAGATGGATCGGTAGATACCGGAAGACATTATCTGTCCAGAGGAGAGGCCGCCGAAAAATAGAACAGCAATAGAAAATTCAAAACCTCTTTTTCCCTGAGGTTTGAAATGTCATCTCGACTTTCTCATTTGTCATTTTCTCATCAAAGTGAAAATTCTTTTCCCTGAAAAAGCTAGGGTGAGGGGTAATTATGGATGATTAATGTCAGAAAAAACCAAGTACTTAGCCGAGCGTTACTGTATGACAGCAGGGCCATATGGAGATTTTGGAGGGGATTTGGGATGATACTTTATGTGCTTACCCTGACCTCCAGCTACCACAGCTCCATCATCGCACTTTGCCATCTGAACGCACTCAACCACTTTCCCAGACGTGATAAACCCAACTCCTACGCAGCCGTTCTGACAGAGAGGATCTCCGGTATTAGTTGCGTTCCCTTGTGGACAACTGCTCTAATCTGTGGTCGGCCAACTGTATCTGCAACTTCAGGTTGTAGCGAAGCCGACCAAGCTGAGTGGATCAAATGGAGGGGATAGATTAAGTGAATTTGGACCAAGATCCTTCCTCTTCTTCTTTTTTTTTCTTGGATCTTTTCAAAGGATATAAATAGGGGCATTAGATTGATTCCGACACTATTTTTTTTTGCAAGGAAAAAGAGGACAGAGCGAGTTGTTCTTTCTTGCTCTATCTCTCTCTCTCTTCCTCTCTCTCGCTCTGAGTTGCCATCCTCTGTCTTTTTCTCCGAGCTGTCCAATCCCTTCCCCCTGACTGCCCATGTCACATGGGATTATGGCCACATTCACCACTGGATGTTGTTGTCACGGGAGTACACTCGCTCGCAGTTGCTGAAAAAAATAAAACAAAACACTCAGCTTATACTTTACCACAGATTGAATGTTGAAACAGCAGATTTTTTTTTCTTTTTCTTTTCTGCGATGGAACGCTCCTAAAGGAATGAATGCATGAAGGACTTTTCCACTTTCACTCAGCTCTACCGTTTTGCTGCACCGATTTGTAACCCTTGGGGAAACAATAAATAAGCTAATTAGATGCATATATAGTCATTAACAATAATAAAAAGTTACTTTTATGATTTCTTTCTACTCCCCACTATTACTCCATCTTGGTGTCTTGTTCTGGAGTAATGGGACAATGGACCGTGAGATGGACAGGCGCTTTGGTGCTACATCAGCAGTAATGACGGTATCGTCCGTTGCCGGGAAGAGAAAGCTGTGTCGTGAGGCAAAGTTCTCAATTTACTTGTCCATCTACATTCCAACCCTCATCTACAGTAAACAGCTCTAAGTAGTGACCATGAGGTCAAGGATACAAGCGGCCAAAATGAGATTCCTTCCTTCCTTAGAGATGGCGGTGAGGGAGCTCAGGGTGGAGCTTCTGCTCTTTTTCAATTAAAAGAGCCAGTTTAGGTGGTTCAGACCCAGAGAGGTCGCCCAAGATTTTGCTGGAGGGACTATATTCTCACCTGGCCAGGGAACGCCTTGAGACCCCACAGAATGAACTGGAGATGGAGGGCATTGATGGAGAGGGGGATGCCTGGAATACCCCCCTTAGCCGGCTGCCACCGAAATCCGAATTGGAATGGAATTATCTTTTTCCCCAGAATTTTTTAAATGAATTAGCAGCTGGTAATATCAGTTTACAAAAAGATATAGTGTGGGTTTTGTGTGCACCCTGGGAAAATGGAAAAGGAAACTGAAGTTGAAAATGGATGTAAATCTAAAGAAGAAATCCATTTTGAGTGGTACGATGTTGATTGCCCAGTCACAATGGATTCTGTCCCCAGGAAAAAAAAAGGCCTGAATACTTCATTATACTTTCTTTTTTTCCATATGAGCAAGCATCAAGCCCACTCTTTATCCTTGTAAAACAGCAGTCTGGTGTACAAGATGAAATAAACTAACATTGCATGTCCTTTTAAGTCTGTAACATCTCTGCTGAAGAGTGCAGATGACTGCATTAACCAGGGTCAGGTTTGGAAGGTAAATCCATTTAATAATGCTTCAAGCACAGAACGCAAGCATATATACCTGCAGGGACGAGAATAAAACCTTGAAATTATACAACAATATAGCTCTACAGGTTATTATTCAGTGTTAGAATATAGGACAATATGAGGTATCAAAGTTAGAGGTCTGTACTAACCGCCTTTCCATAGTTATATAAATGTTAATACTTCAGTCGAGAAAAAAAATGGGTAAATGGCATCTTTGGCCTGCAAAAGTTGGAAGTTATGAAATAATGAGGCTGGAGGGAAGGCGGCAGACAGGGATGTATTAATACTGTCCCAATTAGCCTTGAGGCTTTGAATTCTTAATTTTAGTATAACTATGTAAACTGTAGAGGCACCAAGAGTCTTTATCAGCAATCCTTTTTCAAAAAAAATAAATTGTCAATTCAAATTATCTATACAAAAGGGCTTACTGGCTTTCATCTTATAGTTGCTGGCTTATTGTGGAGTTATTTACCCTATATGAGTAATAGCGGCAAGTCTAAAAGTATAATTACTCACTTTGGCAACCAACAGAGTTTGAGGTCTTTAATTGCTGATATAATTCAACACCACATCCTAATGTATTCAAAGTTGGCGAATCTGTGACTTTAAAGAAAGTCTGGATGGCATCTGAAGGAAGATTGATTGAGCTGGAAAGGCATGTGACCTCCAGAAAGAGACTGGTATTGGCAAAGAGGGCTAGTATCCCCTATGTATGTTGGCACCAGGCAAGCTACAAAAATGACAAATGAGTAATAACCCAGAGTCTTCTGAAAGAAGCAATGGTAACAGCCAGAACAAGGACTTTGACACGGAGTAGGCTCAGACACAACACGGACCTGGGGACCGTGTGCCACCATTTGGTTCCTCACAATTTGCAACCCTGCCCAATTTATCTGGGTTTGGACCAGAAACTGGATTGGGCGAAAATTGGGCACCCCCTATGGATGGATGAGGAGTCACCAGAGCCATTCGAATTTTATATGACCAGAGCAATAACCCCCCTGAGGTACGGGGGTTATATCTGGCCTAGTCACATCACACCAGGCAGCAAATGTGGACAAGGAGAGATCTATGGACAGCGCATAAGGTTCAGTCCAGTAAGATACTGGAGGTCTCTGGGAAGGAAGCTCACTACGGTCGTAGAGATCCTTCAGCGTCTCAACCCGTCTGTCCATTGAAAGGCCCACAAGCCTGTGACGAAAAGAATGAGGCTAAAGCCCTAAACAGGCAGGAAAAAGCATTCAACACTGACAGAAAGTAAGGTTGAGGGAATGGAGGAGAAGGAAGGTATCGCATTATTGGTGCATCGTCTTTTTTGCGAAGGGAATTGCTGTGAATGGACATAGAATCTTGATTATTTGGCCCCAACTGCCACCTGACGTCTGGAGAATGGTTGAGCGCTTGAGGAAGACCTCTTCTCCGAGTCAAGGCTGCATCTATTTTTAAATGGTTGTAAATTCACATCCCTGATGTATTCAAACCCAACACTCACGTGATATACCGTATGTATGAATATAAGGGTGGGTCAAGGTTGTAAAAAGATTTGCTGGACCCATAAAACAACTTAAACTAATAGTCTTGGCAGGGGGGTAAAGTTATCAGTCCTGAATATATGCTGTCAAAGGCAGAAAAAATCCAAGGCCAGGCCCCGGGATTGTACAGGCCAATTCAATTACTCCGGGCCGTCTAATGGAGAATGAACTAACCAGGCGAGGGGTTACTTTGGGATGGCTCTGCTGACTACTGCCACTTGTCTACATGATCTAATTTACTAAGACACACTGCTATTGATTGGCTTCTGCATGCCAAGAGAGGAAAATCTTTTCTAGATGCACTTTTGCATCTGGCAGAGGCTAATTAAAAGGCTATAGGCGAGCTGGCATAAATGTTAGAAGACACGAACCCATATAAGAAGGAGCACATGCACATCTATGTGTGCAAACACACCACTAGGTGATGTTCTTATCGCTGTCAGCCAGGAGTACCAGATTGGTCTGGGCTTCGACTGCGCTGGTCAATAAGCACAATCAATGGACTCCAAGGTGAGAAAATACAGGATTAACAGATTTTTTTACTTCTATTACCATACCTTCTCCTACCAATGTTGAATCTGGGGGTCAAAGAGCGAACAATAGCAACTCATGCATGAATTCGCTGCAGCACTGTTTTGCTTACTGCCTCTCTCCTGCACACCATCCCCTCCCTCCAATAGACATTTCTAACTCAAAGCTGTGGACAAAACAGTCTTATCTAGTGCTGCCTTGCTGTCAGCGAGAGTGGTCTATTTTAGGCTTTATCTTGAGCAGGGGCCGAGCTTGAGGCGTAAGTCTGAGGCCGAGCTGGTACACCAGGAGATAAGGCAGACAGGGACACTGTAACCTGCATGTCTGTGGTCAGGGTGGGAATGGATGGGACCCGCTCCGGAAATCAGACAGCTTCCTCTTCAAGCTCAATGGATCGGATCAGGGTGACACAGCCGCGGAGGCTTACAAGCCTCTTTAGAGGCAAGGCTTGTTTGATGGGCCAGGCGAAGGTTTATGGTGCCCGCAGGTGTATTCTAACGGAATAGTGTCAGACTGTGGTGAACATCATTACAGATCTGGAAGGAGAATTGATTCCTGCTCTTATCTAGATGCAGACTATTAGGTATTTCTGCTTTATTGAAATGAACAGAACACTTAGATTATACCATCCAATGCAAGTTTATTGTGAATGGTTATTTGCGTCACACTTATGCCTATAAGGGTCTTATATATCCAAGAGAATGAAGCGGAAGGTAAAATGAGTTCAAGGTAAAACGCTTCAAATAGACAGGAATGTCTGTTGCTGGGTAAATTAGAATTGGTAGCTTTTTGCCAATAGTGAAGTTAGCAGTAGATTTAAATTTTCAAGACTTTGTTCATCTCATGTATAAAGTTGAGATGGACATAAATTTTGGAAAATAAAGTTTTGCAGTTACCACCACCCCTGGTAGAATCTTGGGCTGTTGCGACGCGTTCTCCAAGTAAGTAATAGCATCTAAGTGGGTGTTAGCTGTGGTGTGCAAACCGTCCTCTTGAGCTTTAGCTCAGCTGCAAATTCGGTCAGTTGAAGACTGACCAATGTTGCGTCTACTGGAGTGTGTATCATTATTCTGGTCATTTTTTTTCCCAAGAGGTTTCACTTTTTCCTGAGCCTTTTATTAGTAAAGCATAGAGCATTGTGGTCTATGCAGAATCTATCTGCGTGTGCTGTTCAAATGTTTGCCTGAATGGATTCGGTGAGTGTCTTCTACTTATGGGTATGAATGAAGTAACCTTGACCTTGACACGTATTCGCACTCAGCAGCACCGTTGTTTGTAATTATATATGGAGTGAGGATGTGTGATGACACATAGTGTACGTCACAAACACATCTCCATGAAGCAGAGATGGTTGCCTTGACCTCCAGAGATGCTTCTCGCTAAACACGATAAGGTCAGTGAGGACTTGATGATCACAGATGCTCAACAGCAGATTAACATGTTAGTGCCTGGATTCTAGTTGTCTCTGCAAACTGTACATCTTTCTGCTTCTCTTGGTTTTACACTGCAAACAAAGACGTGCTAGGAAGAAACTGACTTTTCCAAGATATAATCAAATTGCCCTTTATTTCCCCCCCAAAAAATTTTCTGAAGGTGAGGTTATTTTCTCTAATGCAAAACATGCTTGATGAGATTATTTCAATTAGAAAGAAATAGTACTCACCTGCCGGAAACAAGGCTTTTACTCTTTTACTCTGAATTAGCAGTTGGCTGTGGTGTGGCGGTTGATGCTGCTGACTCACAGCGAGATAGGTCGTGGGTTCAAATCCAATCAGGAGCATGGAGCATTTGCATGTTCCCTTTCTTTCTTTGCGTTGGTTCCCATCAGGTACTCTGGCTTCCTCCAGCAGTCCAAAGCTGGAGATCTGGAGACAGATGGCTGGATGAAAGGTATCAGGTATTCAGCTTTTGTTGACTCTAAGGCCCTTTTTACGTGACAAACTTTTAGCTAAAATTGAAAAGGATTTTGTTTTATTTGTGCATTTTTAACAAAATCAAAACTATTTTTAATACATTTCTGAGTGGGAAATCGTTTGTACCTTATATCCAGAACCACAGTTAAATACAATTGAATTGTATTTGGTTTTTCTACCTCTGAGACAGCCGCAAAGGTAGTACCTGAGGCAAATCGGATTTCTGTTGGTGGAAATGCGGGATAGGGCTGTGACGTAGTAATGACATATTTTGTGTGTGATATGACCCTGTTTTGAGTGTAAACGACCACCAACACGCTTTTGTGATCGGATCACTCAAACCATTTGTGGAGGTGGTCTGGGGTACGTTTGATCGCATATCTATGGTGGTTTAAACGTTAATGTGTCCCGATGCATCTCCGACATAGACCTATCAGGAAAATACGTCATCAGTGCTGGTCGTTCTTTAGGGTCTTGTGGCTAGAATTTGCCTTGTCCTGCGCTCTTTACATCTTCAAGTTGTTCGGTAGCTCATACTAGCTAGCTATACAAATCTGGCGCTTGACTGATGTGATTGATAACTACGCGCTGTGCCCTTTAACCTTGTAGTGGAAGTGACGTAGGCAGCAACAAATTCTGAACACAAGCGGTCAGCTGGACACGTGTGGAGACGCATAGACGCAGGTTTCCACTTGTGATGCGATCGCCCACAACGCATTTTAAAACCAAGTCCAAATGGGGTGAATGTGAAGACTTAAAAGCAGCCAGAAGCAGTTAGCACTTCTGAAGTTTGTGTTTGCAGCAAGTCCACAGTTTGAATTCAGTGGAGTCTGCAGCACAAAGAAAAATAGATAGTCCAACACTTTTTTTTTATTATTCTCTCCGTATGTGGCTATTAGACTGAAATGCTAATGGACTCTGACCTCACCGTTCTCACATTTATGTCTTTCCAAAGATTATTCTTTGGAACCTGTTTTCAAAAGTTTTCATTTTCAGACCTTGAGAACCCTGTAACTGTGTGAAAAAAAACAACTTGTGTGTGTATGGATGCCAAATGTGAGGGTGAATGGTTGTTTGTCTCTAGGTAATTGCACCGTGATGATTCTTATTGATTCTATCTGTACAGTCAAACACACCACAGCTCTCTCTTTTTGCAGGAGTGTTTTTTTTATGTGTTTCCAAGCTGGTAAAGCCATGATTCAGTACCAGCGTTTTACCACTCAATGGGTGGAACTTTGGCAATTTCCACCTTCAAACAGGCAGCACTAATTCACTGAGTGGTGACAGAGGCTACCATGAAAAACATCCCCCGCTGGTCGGGAGTGATAATCATTCATGCAGTCACTCAATCACCGATGGATCAGTTATTTGAAATTGCGACGTGCTTTGAATACAGACAACTCCACTGATGTGAGCTGAGCAAAAGACAACAGAAGGCAGCGTGATCACAAGGGTCTGCATCAGGCAACATTAGCCAAGCAACGGCGGTCTGGATTGCTGTATGCTAATGAATAAGCCTGTGGATCTGACATAACATCTCCAGAGGCAGTCAGGCAAGAAAAAGGTAAAGTGAGTCAGTAGATGAAAGTCCGTGAAGACGCCCGCGAAGCCCGAGCTTATAGCTTGCACAACACAATGCAGTAAGACTGCAGATGAGAATATGTCTGTCTGAGGAGGGAGTGGGGGGGTGGGCAGGGACGGCGGAAGGGAAGATAGAGAGGGAGAGAAAACCAGATGATGCTAGTCAGAAACACTCAAGCTCTCCCCCACTGATCGGCACTCCACCTCAGCCAGACAGTTTCATTTTCAAAGCCATTGTGTGCCAATGTGCATTATCAGCTGCTGCCTGTTTGACTATCAGCCCCCGCTCTCATAATGAAAGCCCGCCAGCAAATAAATAGAAAAGCATCCCCGAGGCTTTTTGAGATTCACATATTTATTCAAACGCTTTTTTTTCCCGCCTTGCTTTGATTGCCCTGTCCTGTTACCGCATTGTCGCGAGCATAATTCAGTTGTGCTCCGTGTTGCTTCCGTGAACGGCAGACTTATCACTCTGTGAGCCAACATGACATCCCCCTTTGTCCGTGCTCCGTGGTTTTTTTCTTTCTTCACCAGATTGGTTGTTATTATTTCAGTCCAGATGACTCAATTATGCATGGGCTTTATATTCGATGTTCGCTGGGTGGGTTGGAGTGAGGGCACACAGCTTACAATCAGACAGCATACAACGAGCCGACAGTCCGAACGCCTCATTGAACCAGCTCAGTGTTCCTGCAGAAACACCAAACTGAAGCAAGCAAGTGTAAACCGCCCTGGGAAGAATTCCCTCCACTATTAGCCAGCTCCATTAGCCAGTGTTCATTATCTACGTAATCACTGTACAGCATACTGTATAATAACCCTCAATGCTGACTCGCTCAAGCCCAGCCCAAAGTTGGGTCAATAGATCAGTGGGGGGGAATCTAATGTTATTCATTCTAAAGACACTCCAAACGGGAGCCAACTGTTCAATCCATCTGGGCCCACTGGTTCCAGCTCCACCTTTTGGGGGTTTGAGTTAACTTTGGTGAGCCAGTTTTATTTTACGTGTAAGATTGAATAAAACTCAACATATCAATGTGTAGTTTCTTTTACTTTCCGCACAACATCTCCTATTTAAGCTGAGAATGATTTCTTCACTTTAAGACACTGAACCCAAAAGCAGTATAGCAGTATATATATATATATATATATATATATATATATATATATATAAAAAAAGGATAATTTACCTTATCTGTTAGATGGTGGCTGATCTCATCCGCCGCTCCGAGGGTACGGACCTCCCTGAAGTCTCTGCTTTCTGACAAAGTTGAAAAAAGAGATTGTGTTGTGTTCTCCCCCTTCTGTGAGTTATCTGCTACCAGACATTAGCTGCTCTCAAGTCTTCAGGTGGTGAGTCGCCCATACAAGAAGTTGTTAGAATGTCACATCACCGTTCTGTCTTTCCCTCCACAGAAGTCTGATTCACATCTGATACTACCTTCACTGTTGCCCCATTAGCTGAACAGCCCTCAACCTCTCTCAAGACCCCACCTTTTATTTGGAAGGTTTAGTAATGTTTATTTCCTCCAGTTTTCCACCTGCCCCCCTCCTTTGATTGTTGAATGCTGTCACCTGTCCCCAGATGTCCTCGTTACTCAGTGACTTCCTACCTGTGTTCTCGTCCACGTCTGTCCTGATCCCTTCCAAGTTTTTTTTTCGCCTTCATGGATAAAATTTTGATACTTTGCAATTTTGGATCATTCATTGATACTTTGTGATTTCATATTATTATTTGCTACTTTATTATTTTCATCTGTTTTGCCTTAGTTTTTGAATGGACCTTATTTTTTCCTCGTTTAGTTTGCCTTTTTCTGTAAATCAGTATCTTTTTATCAAACATTATTTTGTGAACATTTCCAAAGAGTGTGTTTGTTTAATTTATGCAAAAGTCTTCATTTGAATGACAACATAAGGAAAGGAATACATTTTTACGGGAAAAGCTGCCGTTTTTACGTACACATGTATATAAATATAGAATTTCATTTTTTTTTCTTGTGATGTCTTTAATGTTGAACGTAAATCATTTAAGTAGAAAAAGTGCGTACGGTCTTCATTTATCATCATTCTCTTCAAAAGTCCCTCAACATTTTCATCTCACTCCCTGAGAGTTAAAAGAGATCTTAGGGCTGAAGTGAGGCTTGTTTTTGTTCCATTGTGTTCCTTTGCCTTCAGCTTAGGTTGATTTGATGAGAGCATCGTCATTCTTATTCATGTCCATATCTGGAAGCGTTCCAATTGCGCTGCAGTTGCCTCTTATTAACCGCTGTGCAACACCACTGGGACAATTAGGTTATACATTAACGAGGAAAGCGTCTTCACCGCGTTGACCTCTTTATACCGTATTTGCGGACAGGATGTGCTGTTGTGCATCTCCAACAGCGCGTGCTGCTTTGAAGATAAAAATATTCCAAATTTCAGTGAAGAGATGACACACTCCGGAGTGGTTTCCAATTGTTGCTAAGCAACAACAAGAGTCAAGATGAGCACTTACCCTGTTTGGTGCTGTTAGTTTAAAACAGGTCTCTCGTGCACAGAAACATCTTTGCTTGTTGCTCGAGTGGATATTAGTCGTTACGGATCGGAACACATCTTTAATAATAATATTGGTTGTAAATCCTTGTTTGTGAAGCTCCTGTGAATATAAAACCTTCAGAGTGTGATGTTTATGGTCCTCTGGAATTGATCTCTGATTGTTTTTTTCAACAAGCTGAGGCTTCATCTGCAAGGCGCTCCTGCATTATTATGCATGTGTTATCCAGTCACCTTCATGTCGGAGAACAATGAGATCAGAGCTGTGGATGAGTAGGTAATCATATCAGTGACACGCCGCAGCCCTCCGCTGCAGAGACAAGCTGCTGATGGAACTGATTAAAGTCAATCCCTGAGTGTAGGATGTAACGTTTCCCAACTAATCTCAAACATACCGGACTGCCATTTTCACTTTGGCAAATTTTCAATCATCCTCACATATTGTTTTTTTTCATTTTGCAAAACAACGAAAACAGGATAATCCGCCACCAATAGAGGTTCCGCTGTTAATTACACCTTACAATATGAATCAGAGGGAAGAAGCAAATATTCTAATACTAATAAATACATTCTTTTTTACCAACCATTGGTCCTCTTTTGTCCTCAGGTGGATGAACAATGTTAATGAACATGGTAGAGATTTTTCCAAATGTGCAATATGTTGGAAAGCAAAACATTGAATTAAAATGTAAAATTTGATTTAAATAAATCAAACCGTATAAGTTATGTGTGCAGAACCAAACTAAATGAAGTAATTAGATTGATTAAAGTAATACTATCAACATCCACTTCAGCAAAACAGAAAAAACTGAAACCAATTTATTCAATAAGGTTGAATTGCGTTGCATTGAGCGCTTTTAGCCCTGTAAACTAAAAAATAAGGACAAACATATGAATTAAATAAAGGGCAAATGAGCTGGATTTAGATATTAACACGATGTTTCACCTACAAATGTAAGATGTATTGAAAAACGATCAAGATATACTGATTTTTATTTTTTTTTATGCAATGTACGTGCCTTAATGAGGTTGTGTTAACTCAGGGATACGTTTGGACATTTTGTGGATGTACTTTTTAAGAGACTGGAGTTGTTAAATATCTGCCTGGAAGAGTACCCTTCTGCAAACTGACCCCACACACTTTGAGGAGGTTGATTTGACCGGCAAAAAGCTCCAAAGATCACAGCTGGAGAATTGTAGAGGTGAGTTGAATCTATGGGTCAGAAAGTCTCCATGACAACCGTCAGACGGCGACTACAACATCACAAGCTGTTTGGGAGGTTGGCAAGAAAAATACCTCTGCTGTCATTTACGCACGTCATTTATGTCCACTGAAAGTCCTCTGGGACGGTCATATGTCAGATGACACCAAAGTAAACTTTTTTGGTATCAAACATCTAAGATGGGCTTGGTGTAGAAAGAAAAAAAATCAGTGGAGAAAAGCACATCGTACCCACTGTGAAGTCTGGTGGTGGATCTCTGATTCTGTTAGGTTTTTCTCTCCAGAGGACCTGGACATCTTTTAAAAAGACAAGATACTGGATGAAAACCTACCAGCAGGACAGTGATCTAAAGCTTACCTCAACATCAACCCAAGAATGGTTCAAAAATAACAAAATAAAGGTTTTATTTTATACAGAACATCTGTGGGATGCGGTGCAGAGGAGAGTCCACAAGCATAAGCCTCACAATCTAAAGGAGCTGGAGAGATTCTGTATGAAGAAATGATCTCAGATCTTCTCCATGTGTTCTCAAACCTCATCACACACTACACTATTGAAGTAGCGATCATGACTATAGATGTTCAAGACATTTTGTTGCATCCAATTTTACTCATTTTTTTAAAAAGAAGCCAATTATTCTGCAGGCGGTAGATCAACAGCATGTGTACTATGTCTGATGCAGACCAAGTAAAGCCAACAAACAAACATCATGGAATTACACACACCGCCATCATTAGGCGCTGCCGAATGAACCCTGGCAGAAAATGTGCTAAAACGTTCATTATATCCCTGGAAAGTTGGGGATATCATTGAATCGTCATCGCCACCGCCGCTTTACACACTAGTGGGAGCTCTCTTACAAAAAACTGTTGTCCAGAAATGACTTAAAAACTGTGTCACGGATCATTGTTCACTTTTATATCCGCATCGACCTCAGTGCGAGGAAGAACTGTATTGATTTTTGGAAATGTTGGTTTTATACGTCCGACACCAGGGGCAACCTTAGCTTCAAAGGTCTTCAGCCAATTTCTTTCAACCATTGATCACAATCAATCCAAATTGGATTGGCTAAAAAAAAAAACCCTCAGCAACAGAGACAACTGGGAACAAGTGAGGGTAGAGGTCAGGTGGGAACATTCAACAATCAGGGAGGAGACATTAGGAGTGAGGAGAAACAGACAAGAGGAGGGGGAGGGGGGGCACAGAGAGGCAGGTGAGGAAAAGAATACAAGATAAAATTAAAAAACAGGAAACAATAATGTAAAGCCGGAGCCACGATCTTTTAAAATATATATAAACACAAACAATACCACAACCATTTCATTTCAGGAATAATGAATTGATTGTACAACGCAGGGGATTTGGGGCTTTTCGGGTATATACCCTTGCTGTCGCGGAGAGAAATATAGAAACACTGCATTCAGCGATTCCTACTGACTGATCCGAGGTGAGGCAGGATTAGTAAATCCTAAAATGTTGTATCTTTGTAGCGTATGATTATACACAACAATGCTTTTCTGTGGATGGGGAATCCATCCATGCATGTGTGCCTCAGTAACAGGCATTATATAATATGATTAATTACAGAGCAACAATATGAGGGTTTAAAGATGTGAGCTGCTTACGCATCAAGCCGTGGAGAAAAATCCTGGCGAGAAAAAAGCTTTTAAGAGTTATTTCTAAAACATCAAACCAGGTTCATAAATGTCAGAATGGCTGGGGAGATGTTTGCGGTCTCTGTTGGGTAGCGGCGTCTAAGAACTCCACAGAAGAAGCAGCGAAGGAGAGATGTTTTTGTCTGCCGCCCTGCCAGATTGTTCATACGTCGCAGTTCTGTGTCTTCATGCACAAATGAGATTTATGGAACAGGGTTTTTATATCAAGAGACCCAAAATGACCTCCTTTTTTGTTGCCTCCAGGGAGGGCCGTGGATGGAAAAAGGAGAAGCAGGGAAACCTAATTTGAACTCAAGTGGATGATGATGGCGGAATCACAAGGGAGCGGCGACTTTAGCTTGGAAATCATGTCGGCGAATAGATGTTAATCCGGGGGCAGCGCATGTGAAGAATACTCATATGTGACAAAATGAAAATATACATTTATTTATTGGTTGCACCTTTAAAGACAGACGTTTAGAAAATGGTTTAAAATAGTGTGGAAACTCACAGTGTAATATAATAACAGAGAGGGTAATGGCATAAGCCCAAACAAATGCAGAGGTGAAAAAACAAGATGATAAAAAAGACAGAAATGCACAGCGGATGATTCAAAACTAGAAGATATAAGAATACTAGAAGAGAATGAAAATGGTAAAGCAAAAAAAGTATCTTAAATAGACAATATCATAGACCCAAAATAAAAGTAATAACAATAAAGAAAAGACAAAAGGGAGGAACAAAAATGGAAGAAAATTAAGGAACATTTAAAGGAAATAAAATGCAAAAACAAAAATTTATTTTTAAAAAATTAAATAAAAGACAAAAATAAAGAATAGAAAATCGAACAATGGAAGGGGATTAAAGGCAAAAATATGATAATAATACACTGAATTAAAAGTAAATACTGTGCAAATATTATATAACCGAAAGACCAAAAGGAGGTAAAATATATTGTATAAATGTAAAACAAGGAAAAAACAAATGAGAAAACAAGATAAAAAAATAAAAAAAGTCCAGCCACGATGGGACACATCCCAAAATAAAAGAAATTGATTAAACCAAAAGGGAATGAAAACAATAAAAGAAAATGGAACAAAATTAAAGACAAAAATGATTTTAAAATTGACAATCGCATCACAAAATAAAAGCGTGAACGATAAGAATAAAACAGTAAAAGACGACGATGACAAGGAGCTGATGGGCTGATGCTGTGATGTCATCGTTTAAAACCAGTAGAGAGCCTCGCTTCTGCGTTTTGAACCGGCTGCGGGCGAGACGATGATTTGTTCAATCTGCCCGAATAACGATGTTGGAAGATAAAGATGAGAAAGGAACAACCTTGCAGCGTAATCCAAATATAGAACTCCATAGTTAATTAACAAGCAACCCGTGTAGAAGTAGAATAACGGGCACATTAGATAGAATCTGAGGAACAACTGTATATTCACTTTCAGGAGTCGTTATCAGCTGGATATCATTATAATGGAGGAACAATGACTTCCTATCAGAGGAGACCTGACACTGAGAAGATTTATCTGCTGCGGGTTTCCTGTTGCATAATATAAAAGTGCTTGAAAGCATTTTGCCCCTCAGAGACGCGGGACCTCGTGGCTGCAGGAATGTCTGCAGTGAATCAGAGGGAAACTTTCACAGCACTGCGCTTTGAGGGGCCATGTGCTGTTGTTGTTGATGATTAATGATGATGACTCTGCATGTGCTGCTTTTGCTCATGGCCTTTTTTTTTTTTTCCTCCCTCCTGTTTGAAGAACATTTCATTGCTGTATCTAATGCCGTCCAAAGAAGCAAAGTGCATCAGGGGACTAATACCTCCCTAATGCCCGGAGAAACACACCGCCTCTCCAGTTTCTCCTCTTCCCATAATGCATCCTGGTGCCACCTCTCGCCCTGGTAGGAGACGCGCGCCCACCCGGCAGTAGATGTTAAAGAAAACAAGATTCGTCAGACCAGTCCACCATCGTCCACCGTTCTGATGCTGATGTTCCTGCTTCTGAAGAGCTCAGCATTGGCTCTCTGACCCGTCTGCAGCTATGCAAGCCCTCTCTATCAGAACCAGCATGAGCTTTTTCAGTTCTGCAGTAGCTCTTCTGTGGGATCACACGGGTTAGCCCACACTCCCCACCACCAGTTGTACTTCCTTACACCACTTTGGCAGGTGCTGACCACCGCAGACCATCAAGGTCCGCAGTTCTGGAGATCATCTGACCCACTAGTCTAGCAAGCACAACGAATTCCGATCTGATTGTTTGGACTGAGGTTGCACATATGAGAAAGAAAATCCGACCTGGGCCACCGTTTCCCTGCAGTGTGAACGTAGCACCTTGGTGTCAAACTGGCTCAGATCCTTATGCTTGCCCATTTGTTCTGGTTCCGACCCATCAACTCCACCACAAATTATTGACTTTGCTGCCTAACAGATCCCCCCTACTGACCGCCGTACGGAGATAATAAATGCTACTCGCGTCACCTCTCATGCTCATAATGTCACGGCCGAATCGTGAGGAGGTTTGTGTTCAAATTGAATCAAGACAACTGAGCCACTGAAGGCTCAAACAATCTACCACGCTCCACAGATCGGCGCGGAGTGACCCTACGAACAGCGGAGTCGCTCGCGGGGAAGAGGGCTATTACGCCATATCATCGTAGCAAATATAATTCTTCAAGAGGAAAATTGGACACAGAAAGTAGAAAATTACTTTTCTACTGCTTTGGCCACGTTTACAGCAGAAAGAAACATTTTCCAGGTATGTTGCCGGACGGCTCTGTTTCAAAATGATCACTCCTAACATTGGTGATTACGACCAAAGAGAGAAAAAGGATTCCAAGGAGAAAGCCTCCAACTCATCAGGAGTCCCAGGGGGAACGGAGGCTCGCTCTAAGCTCACGTTATTGATCGACAGTGAGCTCAGAAAGAACCAGAAAAATAAACCCGTTCACCACTCAACTCTCCACTGGAGCCAAATTAAACCCTTACGAAGGGACAGAAGTACTTTTCATTACTTTTGCGGCGTGCAGAAAACTGACTCGCTACAGTGAGTTATCTCCGCATTTAGCGGCAAAGAACAAGGAATGGTCCCTTTGCCACCCGCATTAAGAGATAGCAGGAACATTGTCTGAGTCAATTACTCTCTTCTGCAAATGATAGGAAACACAAAGCCAGCTGTAACGTCTGCCTCAACCAGCCGTTTAATCCCAGAGTCTGAGCCCGAACCCAGCCGCCGCTGTGATCTATGCGTTTGTCGTATAATCTGCTGTTTCCAAGGCAACGTCATTTTGACTTGCTTGGAAGTAGCGATCTGCCTCATTTGCTGGAAAACTCTTCTCAAAGCTTTGACGCGCGCCGCATTGCAAACATGCTAATTAGCCCGTCGCCTTCAGAGCCGCCGCCGCCGTGTCTGCAGACGAAACGACGAACGGAACCAAGAAGTATGAGCGACACGTACATCGGTCAAGTCGCGTGTCATCAATCGGCGCCGCCATCAATGCCGCTTGAGCAATTAAGATGGAAGCCAAACGATGTTTTTGCATCATCACGTTGGTTTGGCCTCACAAAGGGGGCGCTGTTAAATTTGCAGTCTCAGGTTGGAAAGCGCTGCGTGTCACAATCTCAAGGTCGCTATCACACCTGTGCTCACGATCACGTCTGCCCTCTACACTGTAAAAAACGTTTGAAGAACTAACAGCAGAAGACATAAAAGAGGCTAAAGTTACATCACCATATATGAAAATGCACCGTGCAGAAGAATAATGGATTTGCTTTACATGGATCATTTGTAAAAACAGAGCATGGATATCAGTATTTTGAGAATTCGCTTGTTTCTTGAGTCACCGTGCAGCTCGCCTGAACGCTTTTCAAACAGTCTCGTATCCGTGTGAGATGGAGTATTAGCGAAGATTGAAGCCAAAAAAAATGAGAGGAGGAAGATTTTTATTTCAAATTTCATTTCGAGAAGAAAGTCAAAACGTTGAGAATAAAGTCGAATTAAATCAGAGGAGAAAGTTCTTTTTAATTATTCTTTATTTTGAGAATAAAGTCAAAATTTTGATTCTCATCAGACGCTGGAGCCACACGGCGTCGCCATCGACGGTTGTTTTGATGGTTTGAGTTGCAACGCTGTGTGGATGAAGACCCGCAGAACGAAAACAACGACCCCCAAAAGTAATCAGACTACTTCATCACATCCATTGTGTTCTTGGGAGGATGTCCGGGGCGACTGAGCGATGATCGCAGCACGATCCTGATGAAAGCACAGAAATGCAAAGCTTAAAAAAAAGATCTTTATTCTCGAAATGAAATCTGAAAAAGAAAAAAAGGAAATTATTATTTAACTTTATCTCTACTTAGTTGAACTTGTGTCCTGAGATATTTAAATAAAATGAAATAGGCCTATGCTGTCGTCTAAGACTGCAGGGTTATATATCCCTGAAAAGTCCCCAATCCCCTGAGTTGTACAAACAAATTCCTGATTGGACTCCTGGAATTAAACAAAGTTATGTCCAAAGAACATTGTTTTTTTTCATAGCTCATATTTTACTCGGTAGCTTACTTTTATTTTATTATTAGTACTATTATTATTATAAGAAAATCAGATTTCAACTAAGGAATTTGCTAAAAGTTGCTAGAAAAGCTTTCCATAATATCACAGCCATCAGTTTTTTACCCTAACCTTTGGTTTACAGTCTACCTGTCCTATTATGTAAATGTAAAGACTGTGAATTAAAGATTCCCTATCCCTCTTCGTCTGAGACAGATGAAGAGTTCTACTTCCTCCTGATGTCCTTGTCGCTCCTCATCTAATAGGAGGAAGGGGAGGAGGAGGAGGAGGAGGAGGAGGAAGCTTGCCTGGCCGAGTCTTTTGTGAGCATGACGGCTCTGACACACGAGAATGAGAGGATTCCAAAAATAAAAATAAAAAGCGGGGGGTGAGAGAGAGAGAGAGAGAGAGAATTTGCTGAGCAGGCTGGAATATAAGAAAACCCGTGGATTAACTGCCTCCTCCCTCCCACCTCCTCCCTCTCCCCTCCTCCCTCCTCTTTTCCAAAAGCCCTTGGATTCATCCCAAAACATGTCGAATTAGTGGGAACAACGCCGGGGTGAACTCCTGTAAACACTTTCCCCAATCGCCATGACGGGAAAAACACCACAACTTTATTAAAAAGCTGCAGAGATCGAAGCATGGCAGCGCTAAAAAAAAAGATCAATTCTGTTGTGTTATTAAGTCTCTCCTCTTTCCTCCGGGGGGCAAATGTCACCCAATCCGTGCAGATGTAAGCAGTTGGTTGCATGTGTCGTAAATAGGCGCCATAATGTAGACGTTTGGCTTCCCGTCATGACAGATTGCCGCCTGTAAAAACCCTCCGCCACCAGAATATGGTCGTCAGCCTCCTTTCCTGCGAGTCGTAATGCTCTGAAAGCTCCTGTAAGCCAGATAGCAGCTCCTGAATATTTTAGTCCGCCAGGAAACTGTTTGCACCGACTGCTAGTTTTGTCAGTTTCATCCCACAAGCCCGCTCTATTTTCAGTTTCGCAGAAAAGGCTGCTCATTTGCGGAAGAGCGCTCGAGCATCGGTGGCGATCCAAAATTATCACAGCGCTAATTAATTTGCATGCGACCCAAATATTTCTCTTCCTCCCTGCCGACGAATGTAGGTACGTCACCCAGATCCCCCCACGCCTGGAGATAAGATGATTATCCGAACACACTCGCAGGAAGAGATCACTCGGCATGCCGTGGGTCGCTCTTCCCAAATTATTGAGGGATGCCCGACCAGATTGATGAGAGAACACTGATGGTTCGTCTTCCCGCCTTCCCCGTCACGGCGGCAGACTATCATGGGACCCTTTAATCTAGCATGAAAGACACGGGTAATCCCTGTTGGAGGATTACTCCCAACCAGTACCCCCTCCACATATTCCAACTTTGCCGCGCGTGTGCTTAAGTACTGACCCTGCAATCGTGATCCATCCGTCGCTCATCCTGAGCCCCGGCGGAGGAAGACGACATGTTTACGCCCGACTCCAACTGCAAGCCGGAGGATTTAGCAGCGACGAAACAGAAACCTCTGCGAGCTTACATCCTGACCTGCACTCCAAACGCGCCGCGGCGGCCGCAAATCATCAATTTACAGCGATATGCCACAACATATAGGTTCCCATGAACGGCTTAATCCCGCATGATTCGTTCTGCACGCCGCATTTTCGCACCTCACACCTACAGAACCTTGTAGACGTGCCTGTGCAGCCATGATAACCACGTTTGCAGGAATAAGAGCAAACAGCCAAAGCCATTTGTAACCCTGCATGTGCTGTTTGCATTAGCGCTGAAGGATTTTCACACCAGAGCATTATCTGTGCGGCAGCTGTATGAGAAACGGCTGCAAGGACCCGAAACACGGTGATTTATTTCCTTGGGGGTTAGATGATAAGACTGTTTACAGTATAGTGGCGCTAGAGCTAGCATTATAGCCGCTAACAGGGAGGACAGCTAGTATGGCTGTGTCCAGAGGTTACAAACCCCACTTTACCTGTTACTATAGGGAACATGCAGGTACTCCAGAAAGTTACCAGTCCAGAACAAGAACTACCTTAAAGTTTTACTTCATGGATTCATACAGATTCAACAGAGGAGATTAGAATCAGAGGTGCTTATAGGATGATTTTAAAATCAAACAGCCACGCTAGCTGTTTGTTATACATGATATTTACTTTACTTAATTATGTCAACCGATCCCGTGAATCTAGGATGGATCCACGGGACAAAGATTACGACAGTCATTCCAGTATATATTGAAACATAAATTCTGAATTGTGGTCATACATACATACAGACCAGAACACACCTACTGGAACCAAACGCGTCGCACTTCCTGTTGACCAAATCGCCGGATACCCATTTGCTTTCATCATTTTACACTTCAAAGGCCAATTGCATAGCACTTAATGTTCAACTACTACTTTCATCCTTTTATCCTTTGATCCTCTCTTTGTGATATCAGAGGCCAACTGTATTAGAACCTTCTTGATCTCCAACATATCTTCCTCTTGCCCAGATGAAGGCTTAATAGCCGAACATTAGCAGAAGTTGGAATAAGGACCTGACAGATTGGTGAGACCGAGATCGGTCTACTTCCACGGGTCTTGTTTTTGTTGGTGCCACCATTTTTCTCTCTTTCTAATTCCAACAGGAGTATCCGAAGGTGAAAGGAAGCACCAAAAAAATTCCAGTGCAAGTAAATTTCCCCTTTGGATACTCATATTGTGATTTTATGTTTAGGTTGAGCAGAAGAAACTAATATACTCAGAAAGATATTCCAAAACTGATTTTACTAAATGTCACAAAACCGACATAGTTAATGCTACATCAAACAATTATGTTAAATGTAATTAACAAAGTTATGGTTCACCTACTAAACACGGCTATGTTGCGTGTACTAAACAAACGTACAAACATGAAACATGAAACGTCCCGGTTTTTTATTGTCAAAGATGCAGCTATTTAGTTCTTTCAGCGTAAAAATGTTGCTTCATGAAAACAACAACCATGTTTCATGAACTCAACAGAACTATTTTATCTCAAAACATTTCACTCTTAACATTAATGCAGTGGAACTTCCCTGTTTGATTCTAATTAAATGCAAACGGCGTCCATGACTCATTTCTAAGAGATTGATTCCATTTTTTTTTTAAATTTTTTTATAGTGGGCCCACAGGGAAAACGCACCGCAACTTAAGAAAACACATGCAAATAGAAAAAAAACACAAGCAAATTAAAGAAAACATCTGCATCACTCTAACAACACATGCACAAAATCGAAATTAAAACAAAATAGCTTTTGTATCCGACTTTCTGACCACTGTGTGCACGTTTCCATGGCGACACCTGAAGTCAGTATGCGCATCGGTGGTTGAGTGATTTCTTGAGCAGGTAAGATGCACCTTGTTTACTGCGGCTTTGGGTTCTGTGCATGTTTGGGTCATTATTGAGTTTATTTGTTGTTTTCAGGATGTTGACTGACGTTTCATTCTAAGTCACATGACCGCACGACCCGGAAGTTAACCAAAGCTAGCAGGGCTAATCAAAACATTGTGAAAAGTTTGTGTCTGATATCTATTTTATTCACTAAATGAAGTATTAAAAAGGGTGTTGTTACTTTTAAGTATCCTTTGTAAACGTTTCTGTTTTGTTGTGGCGTTTGCAGCGCTCACGCGTGAAGAATGCGACAGAATACGGTCGCCGTATTCTGTCGGCCACCATACTTTCGCTAAGCTAAGCTAGCCTACAGCTGGTCGTAGCTTCATATTTAGCTATAGGTATCAATCTGCTCATGTAATTCTAAACAACAAGAGCCAAAAGTCACATTTCCGAACATGTGTTTTCAAACTAAAAGTGAAATTTTTGCATTCTTGTTCATTTCTCAACAAAACAAATATTCATACTTGAGAATCACAAGCTGACGTATTACTTTTTGGGCGGGGTCGGGGGGTCATTCAAGTAAGCGTGAAATGATAGCATACAAAGAAAGGTCAACTTTTACAGGAGCGGAAGGTTTCCCTTCAAAAAAGTTGTATCCCTGCACATTTTCCGAGAAATGATCCAACATTACAGGAGAGTTATCAAGAGGAAAAAGAAAAAATCTGTTTAAATATGTAGGACGGAACCTTTGAAGCTCCATCCGCAATTTAATCAGTTAATATTTAAAGCAGGGATATTCTTTATGGAATGCATTTGCATGACGGTGTGCGGTGCAGAGGAGCTGGCTGCCGGAGATGAAGACATGAAGAGAGGGGGGGAATCTTTATCCATCTGTAAATTGTGATCAGACATCTTGTTGATCGTTTGTATTCAGAGGCCGGCGCTGCTCGTAATAGCCTGTCAGACAATAAAAGCTGCAGCATTTTTTCCGCGGGGCCGTCCCCTCAGGGACTAGAAATCATCATTATGTTGGACATTCTTTCCCCCTGCTTCCTCACCTAATGACATCCTAGTCTTCATTGTTTTTATTATCAGACGAGACAGTGCAGTAGGAGCTCACAAGAATTTGGTGACATGAGCTGGGGATTAGCTTAAAAAAGGTTTGGTTTGACATTCTATGCACGCGTGCAAAACTGAAGCCCTATTCTTTTAATTGACAGGTGAGTTTGCTTCAGACTTTAAAGTCCTTTTCAACTGTTTGGTTGAGCATATTTTGAATTTGATTCTGTGTATAATATGACCCAGCGGCAGCATGTATATACTAAAGAGTAAGGAGCCAAGGATGGAGCCCTGGGGGACACCAGAGGTCAAAGTTCAAAGACACAAAGGAAGAGGCATTAACTATGGCTAAAGAGAAAGTCCTATTCAACAATTAGGATAATAAAAAAGTCTATAAAGGGTCAAATAGTTTTCTTAAAACACATTTTACCTAAAGGTTGAGCTAATCTAATTAAACATGCTTGACAACGTTGGATTTTCTGAGGACATTACAAGCTTCAGTTGTCCAACTGACAGTCACAGGCTTTTTGTTATAGCAAATAATAGCTTTGCAACATGGCATACATTTAAGCTGATTCACAAAATAATCATGAATTATGACTTTTCTGGAAACAGGTCAGAATGAAACTGCAAAAGCAACATCAGAAAAAGAGTGAAAAATTGTCTGCAGAAATGACGGTAAAAAACTGTCAAATGGCAACAGTAAATATTTTTTTGTCAGAATATGCATAAAACCAAATGTTACTGCAAAAGCGTACATTTTTGGTAAAAAAAATTAAGGAAAAACACAATAATGTCAAATAAAACGACAAATAAGTTTGCAAATAATAGCTTTTCAATTTGACATAGATTTAAGCTGATTCATGAAATAATCAATGAATTATGAATTTCCTGGAAGCGGTTCCAAATGAAACACTTAAAGCAAGAACAGAAAAAACAGTGAATTTTCAGGTAGCGCATTCATGTCTCCACACGCCGCCACACATTATCATTCATTTGACCATTAACAATTTGCTGAGGCACATTAGCCATGAAGCTGCAAAAGCCATTAAGGCAGAAAAACCACCCCAGCTCCATGAAGCATGCAGGAATCAGATGAAAAGAGGAACCGTCTGGCTTCACAGCCTGTTCTGTCAGACCGACAGAGCACTGAGAGTGAGAACCTGCAGCCACAAACCCGTCATCGAAGCACACTCCTGCACAACAATGCACATCTACACAAAAACAACAGTAAAAAAACAAAACAAAAAAAAACATCCCAAGGAAAACTTGCATTGTAAGTAAATGTCATTTCACAGAAACGAAAAATGAATGCCCTGGAGAAGTTATGCAAAGCATAGTGAAGCGTTACATCTCCTAGCGTAGCGACACTCTCACAATCACACGAAGATGCAGAGTGGGCCTGACGCGTTGAAGACAGAAAGCAATTCCTCCTTTTTTTGTTCCTGAGTAGCTCGTCTGAAGATTGAGTCGTCCGCTCCATTCCATTCAAGGCAGCGTCTCATATTTGAGTGCTCCTCGGCGCGGGCCTTCACCGCACTTTAATTAAGGTTTGCTGTGCATTAAACAAATAGAAATGTCCAGGAGTGCAGACAGGCTCACGTTAGATTAGACCCTCCCTATAAACCCGCCCAGGAAAGAATAGGTCGGTCCGAAGATGGTATTTACTCATATTATAGACAGCAGTCCGTTTCAAACAGAAAATCCTCTGAGACACGAGGATCTATTGGATTTAAAGGATCTATTGGATTTTTTTTCTCTTTCTTGCATGATATAAACACACACAAAAAAAAAGGAACCAATCCCAGCCCGATGGTGCAGCAGAGCAAAACATCCTGATCGCTTTGATTATCAACAATACGTCGTCGATGCCTCTCAGGAGAGACGCCACCTCAGAGGGGAAGAAGATTAAATGCGCCGACCACCTTCCTGCCTTCCTCAGAGGAGCAGAGGAAACAGAATTACTGGGTCACTCAGACGAGCGAGTGAGGAAATAGGCCAGCGCTCGATGGCGAAACCTTTGGTGATTTGTGCATATGCTGAATGAGGCTAACACACACATAAGTCAGACAGTAAGTGCCTCTCCGGTCTGGAGTAACACAGTTTCCAGCCCCAGTTTCAAGTTCAAATGCGTCCAAGGCGTCACTATATCCATCTACCTCTCAGCATCTAGAACGATCGTGCAATTCTCCGCACGACGTGCGTGGAAAAACGCAAGGGAATCATAAACAAGAGCCTTTTTCTGATATCGAACCGATCCTTTAAATGCTTTCACAACATCTGACTCGACTCTTCTGGTTTCAAATTTGAATAATCAATGTTCAAAAGTAAAAGAGAAATTGCCAAGCGTGTAATGATAATGGATTCCGAATAGACATTTCCCATCCGCTGAACCTGCAGCCTGGTATGTAATTAGCCGCGGTGTTTACAAGCCGCTTCAAAATCATATTTTCAGGCGCATGGGCCGCGGTCATTGCTTCGTTAAATTATCTTCTAATGGAAAAAGAAAAGAAAATAGAACAGCACAATGGAACGCATTTTGGGTTCAAAAGCTTCAGTGAGGTCTGAATCACATAGAAAAATGGAAATGGCAATATTCAGTCCATTTCTATTAAACTTACAGAGTTATCAATGTCCTTAATTCTGGAAAATCATAAAGTTGGCCTTTATTCCCCTCAGGGTTAAAGTTTAATTCTATAATAATAATAATCATAATACATTTAATTTATAACGCACTTTACATTTGGATCAAATCTCAAAGTGCTACAAGGTAAAAGCAGATCAAAGCATCAATAGAAAATATAATAACTATATAAAAACATGACCAAAAACCAGCAATGTTAATTAAAAGTTATAGGTTCTGCTAAAAAGGAAAGTTTTAAGTCCTTTTTTAAATGTGTCAGTCGTCTGTGGAGCCCTCAGATGGTCAGGGAGGGCATTCCACAGACGAGGGGGCAGCAGAACAGAAGGCCCGATCACCCATGGTGCTGAGCTTAGTCTGAAACTGAGCATTGCCAAAATCAAGCCAGCTCTTCCTCACACTAAGTGCTTTGTAGTTATGGTATTTGAAAACGATCCATTGGATGCTTTTTGAGTTATCGCGCTAACACGAAGGATCTGCGTGTTAACGGATGCAGCGGCAATCCGTGACAATTCCATAATATCCCCAACTTTTACGGGGGTTGAAAAAGTTGATGAATGTGGAAAATAATCATCTTAATGTAGCTACTGCACAAACATGGCGGTGCAGCATGACATCATTATACCGATTCTGCCTTTCCGCCTCTGTGACCATCTCCACTGTCATCTCAAAGGCAGAACAACCAAGACCCCCCATCACGCCTCCTCTGCCTTCATACAGCAGGAGAGGTGGAGTCAAGTCGCACCAGGCCATCTTTGGAGAAGCCTGTGTGAAAGGGGCTTCAGCGGCCCCCCATCATCCCCTCATCTTCATCTATTTCTATCTAATCATGTCTCCCAGCACCACTTCATAATTGACGGCTTCCCTCTGAAACGTTTTCTGATCACTTTCTAAAAATCGCTGGAGAGACTGCAATTAAAAAATGTCCACAATGGGGAAAAGACAAAAAAAAAGAAGAAGAAGAAGAAGAAGAAGAAGAAGAAGAAGAAGAGATTTCTGTGTTTGCCATCGAAGCATTTGATGAATATTTCTTCTTCTTCGGAGACGGAGCGTCTGGAGAGTCTGGGAGGAAGCGGCGCATGAGCGAAACGTCATTTTGAACTCTGTTTGTCACCTCCTCTGTGGTTGCGGCGGGAAAAAAAAAAAAAGGTCGGAGATGTTTGTTGATGCGTATTTAGAGAGATGCCACCAGACGGGACGCCTCACCCACTCATCCTCGCTTATTCGCAGCCATCAGAGAGAGAGAGAGAGAGCGAGAGAGCGGTGGAGGTAACAGTTAGGACCCGAGTGCCGTCGAATACAAAGTGAGGAAGAAGGGGAATGATGAAAAAAAAAAAAAACCTCTGGAGGAGGGGGTGTGTGTGTGCGGTCGAGGGAAGCTGTGGATTCTTTGACTTTGGAAGTTGTTGTTTTGTTTTTTTTGGGGTTGTTCGACACCAGAACCAGACTGTTTGGTCTTCCAACGGGGCGCACAGTCGCAGAATTATTGCATATTTCCTATGATGGCGATAAAGACTCGCCGCATATTGGGATTACGGTGGCGTGTGAAGTCTTGGCACCCAGCCTATTAAATATGCATGAATGTTTGAAATGAATTTTGGGGGATTTTTTTTTTTTTTTCTTCTCCTACCTCCTCCTCCTCCTCCTCCTCCTCCTCCTCCTCATTGTCAAAGTATATAATCATATTCCTGTCTATTAAAATTCGGATGAATAATTTAAACGTGTGACAAACAGTCGGGCTCTGAAGGCGAAGGTTTCTGCTCAGCAAGCCGGCAGACGAGGTTGCTTTTGTGATGAGCCCATGAATGCTTAATTGACATTGTTGCGGTTGGGAAACAAAAACGGGAAAAAAATGAAAAGGTACGGCAAAATAATACAAGGAATAAAAAAAAAAAACCCCGAAAAAAAACAAATCCGCCGTGAAAATTTCACCTCTGTGAAAATGCAGAGGTGTGACACAGAAACAGACTTGCAGACATGAAATATGTAACAAGGTCACGGCGAGGCTGAGGAAGGTGGAAGTCGACTGTGGTGTCGGTAAACAGCTGTCAGTCGGAGATTGTTTGGCGAGGTTTAATTCGAGTCAATGGCTCCGTCGGTGTGACACTTGTCGAGGAGGAAGGAAAAAAGAAACGGCTCAGCTGTGTGCGGAATTCATTTTAACAAGCGGGGGGAACGACTCAAAGGGAATATCTGTGGAGTTTGACAGCGAGAGCAGAAGTGAGCGGGATGAAATGATGCGGCGACACATCAGATATAATGATGATAATAGTAATACATTTAATTTATAATGCACTTTACGTTTGGATCAAATCTCTAACTGTTAATATAAAGACTGAATGACAAATAATTGAAGAGAAGAAAAGGAGATGTAGATGGTTCACAAAGAATGAACAGAATAAACAGAAGATGGAGACGGAAAGCAAGTTTATATGATATAACCCTGGTGTCTATTTTCCAGCAACACTCCCCAGCTCATCCAAAGTATTCCAAGGTTCCCTATCTATCTATCTATCTATCTCTATCTATATCTATCTATCTATCTATCTATCTATCTATCTATCTGTCTGTCTGTCTGTCTGTCTGTCTGTCTGTCTGTCTGTCTGTCTGTCTATCTGTCTATCTATCTATCTATCTATCTATCTATCTATCTGTCTGTCTGTCTGTCTGTCTGTCTGTCTGTCTGTCTGTCTGTCTGTCTGTCTGTCTGTCTGTCTGTCTGTCT